>CM061060.1:40493689-40686189 GCA_030762865.1 Paraleonurus japonicus
CTTGTCATATTTGGGAAATTCCACAAGAATTTTCTAAAATATAGAAAGCAATAAATGAAGCAAAAATTGAAGTCGGCAAGACTGTCGGAGATATAAAAGGAAATGCAGATTTCATTAATTACAAAGAGGTGCGGCCAATGGCCGAGTCTGAGATCCTAAACCCTAAACCTTAAACCAAAAGAAAAACAAGAATTACAACCGCGGCGGGAGGTCCAAGAAACCACTTGGAATTCAAAGTATCTATTAAAAAGAGAGAGCAGCGGTGGCGGGAACGCGAGTTCAAAGTACCGAGGGGGCACAGGCGAATCCGTTGTTGAATACTTTCAAGAGACATATGGATTCGTTATTCACCTGCCCCCCGGCGAAAAGAGAAAACTCGTTAAGCCTCACCACCCGCGGTCCCCCGGCTCCCAGCCTCCCGCTCCGCCTGCCCCGCCGGAAGTCCACTGTTCTGGTCGGGTACCAGGAGAGGTCCACCCCATGGTCCCTCTCCGGATCTTTGATCTCCGTGTTAGCTCTTCGTGGAGAGGGTGGGCAAGGGCGTACTCACGAAGTACCTCTCCATGGCCCCGGTGGGGTCGCCGGCTGCTTCGCCGCGCGGATGAGGTCGGCAGAGGCCATGTAGTACGCGAACTCCCCCATCACAGCCGGATCCTGGGTCGGGGGGATGACAACCGCTTAGGGTCGCATAAGCTGCGGCCAAGAGGTGCTCGGACTTGGCCAATCTTTCTTCCAGCCCGGCCTTCTCGCCCGCGGCCGAGCGGCCTCCTCGCGGCTCTGGTCTCTTTCCCTCTCGACACAGGGCAGCCGCGGCCGTTCAACCTTCAACCTCTCCGCGGCCGACCTCTCCACCTGCCGCCTTCTCGGCCTCCAGCCGCTCTCGGACGGCCGCCACCGCCTTCTCACCCTCAAGACGCTGGCGGGCGACCTCCTCCTTCGACGGGCCACCTCGGCCTCTCGCTCCCGGATGGCCGCCGGCGCCTTCTCGGCCTTCGGCCTGGGCCTTCTCAGCCACGGCCCGGGCTTTCTCGGCCTCCTTCCCGGCCCGGTCCCACTCCCGGCGGACTTCCGGCTCCTGGCCACCTCCCGGTCCCGTCCGTCTGTGCACCGCTCCAAAGACGGCGGCACTCGAAGAACGAGGACACAGGCGAGCAAGAGAGCGCTCTGTGTTCGGGAAGAGTTCGCGTCCACCTCGGTCGTCATGGCCGGCGGCATCTTCTCCATGGCCGGATAACGTAGTCGGAAGCTCGTCGGGGCCGGGTCTCGCCGGGAGGTAAGGAAATCCACCACGGGAGGAGGACGCTTGCGCCGCCACCAAAAACCCGAAAGGAAAACCTTTAGCATTTCCCAAAAGAGTGAAGAACCGAAGAGGGCAGAGGAACACAACTTACTCCTCGTAAAGGGCGGGGTCTCGCCCCGAGGAAGGAATGGTCGTCCGGGTCCGGCCACAGCTCGGCCTGGGCACCGAGCCGGATCGGCTGCGGCCCGGGGGCTCTCCTCAACTCGAGGCCGCTTACCCGACGGCGGGCGGACGGGCCTTCCACGACCTCAACCGAGGTCTCCTCACTCTGCACGCCCCGGGGCGTTGGCTCGGTCGGCTCCAAGGCCTGGCGGGCATCCTCCGCCCGGTCGGGACTCGGGATAACGGGTTACTGCGGGGAGGGGCAACAGGCTCGGCGACGGCTCGGCGAGGCGGGGCGAGGGCACCCTTCGGGGACGTGCCCGGCTGCCTCCTCATCCGCCGACCTCTCGCCGCGGGGCTTGCTCGCCTTCCTTACGCGGACCTTCGCCCGGCTGAAGAGGTCGGGCACCGCCGACATGATGACGGAGTGGGCGGAACGGAGCGGAGGATAGTTAAAACTGTCACATTCGAGATAATAAGTTCGGCTGGCCGCGGAAGCAGGCATAAAGACACCTAGTTGAAAGTCGAAAGTTTTACCGGCGTCTCGGCGGAGGTGGCGGGAAAGGCGAAGAATCGGGACTCGAACCTCGATTCGTCGTTGTTAACCGCCGAGCACTTCCGATCGGCAAACGAAGCGGGATGAGGGTCAACTTGGCGAGTGCGAGCCGGAAATCGGTGTACGGCTCTCCCTCTTTGGGAACGAACAACTCTGCAAAGGGAAGGAAAAATTAGATCGGTAATAATTGTCCGAGTTTAAACAAAGGAATCGTACTCTTGGGTTTATGCCGAAAGGCGGACGGAACATCCAGACTAGAATCGAAGTCGACACTGGCGATCGCCAGTGCCCCGCCGACAAAAACCACCTCCGGTGCAGGTCTCGGAGCTTGGAGGATCCCATTGAAAACGTCCCCACCTGCCGAGCCCGTATGAACAGCTCTCTCTTGGACTCCGACAGGTGAAAATGAAATTCACTTCGGCCGGGGTCGGCATCGGCACAGGAACTTCCCCACCAGACAAACAGCGTGAGAAGGTTCATCCACCCGTTGGGATGAACACGAAAGGGCGCGCGACATTCCGGCCGCGAACAGGTGCGAGATATTGGGGTGAAGAGGAAACCGGAGCCCCGCCTCCATCATGTGGTAATTCACGGCGAGCATCCCTCGCGGGGCTGATCGGGCCTCTCATCCTCGGCAGGCACAAAGAAATGCACGTCGGAAGGGACTCGCCATCTCACCCGCCAGGTGGCCAAATCGGCCTCGGACACGAAGCTCCGCCTCGCCTCGTCGTTGGCCAGCCACTGCGAGGCTTCGGCCGGTCGGAACATCCGGTGTGTCCGCTCCGGGCGCGTAAGGGTGCTCCGCAGGTATTCTTGATAGTCGAAGGTGGGGGCCGGCCCCGCCAGCCTTTATCAACATATTGCTCCCAGGCGGAGTAGGCTAGGGTGACCTTCACAGAGGTTTGCTTGCTCGCTTCTTGGGTGGTCTCCCGACCTGAACCCTCTCGCTCTCCTCCAGGAGCTCGGAAACCGTAGGGCCCTGGGCGGCTGGAGGAGTCCCGGCCCGCACTCCCGGCTGGCGGTCCTCTCGTCGTCGCTCCCCCGAGGAGAAAAGCTCGGCCACCACCTCCGCCGCGGCCCTCTCCCGAGATCAACATCGGCCGGGCATCCCGAGATCCTCGCCGATCCTCATATCGATACCTAAATCGGCGAGACCGGCGAA
The DNA here is from genome assembly GCA_030762865.1 of Paraleonurus japonicus. Lineage (NCBI taxonomy): Eukaryota > Viridiplantae > Streptophyta > Magnoliopsida > Lamiales > Lamiaceae > Paraleonurus > Paraleonurus japonicus. The sequence continues at coordinate 40,496,810 of CM061060.1, forward strand.
TGGGCGTCCCCGGCTGCCCCCAAACCACCTCCACTAGTGGAGGCGGCATGAACTCCCGACACGGCCAAAATCTGGATCCAAGCCGTCACGGTCGGACAACCCATATCTCCGGGCGCGTCGCGCCATCCCCGGGAAGACTCCCCTCTGGCAGCGCCACGCATCGGAATATTCGAACCGAGTCCCACGGGAGGAAGCTCCTCTCGATCTCACCATTTCGATCGGAAGAAATGAAAGAAAAACAAAAAGAAGAAGTTCCTTCAAATGGTGAAGGAAATTACCGTTTGAAATCTTGATCAAAGGCTCGAGCACCTGGGGAAACCCAAAGGATGCACGGAAATCACTTACAACGCTCTGAAAATCACACGGGGTAAGAAGTTTAACGTGATGAAGGAGACCCCTATTTATAAAAGCGGGAAGGACCTCCTGCAAAATCCCCAGAAACTTTTCGAATTCTGGGGCAAAAACGCGATTATTTTCGCGAAGGGTCGTGACGTTTCGGCACCATGGGGGCGTGCCACGTGTCCGCGCGTGGTGGTTAGAGGTAGTCACCTCCAAGCGCCACGCGCCCGCCAAAAATCACTTTTGCAGAGCATGTGGGATAAATGACCCCTTGTCGATTCAACCGCCACTTTCTCCAAGTCCAAATCCAAGTCCCATCGGTGAAAACCCGGGGGTACTCGGCGGAGTGGGAGCTCGGCGATAAAGGCGAACAACTCTCCAAGAGACCCGGCTCGGCCTCCGAACTCCCTCGGAGACCGAGCTGTGGGGCGGTTGTTGTATGACGATTTATTCGCCATGAGGCCCAATGGCAATCGGGCCGGCCCACCCCGAGCTCAATGCGGCCCGAGAGGACTTCGGCCCCTTCGGCGATCGACTTCGCCGGGCGTGACGGACCAACTCGGCTGCGCCGGGTGAGCTCGGCACGACGAAAGATCGGCTCGCCGGGGTCAGCAAGCAAACTCGGCCGGGCAGGTCGGACCCTCCGGGCCACGCCGCCGAGGATCCCACCCGCCTGGTCGAGGCCGGCTGCTCGTCTGGCGAGCCGAACATTCCTTCGCCGGACGACAAAGTCGAGGCAACGCCGAATGGCGGCGCGGCGAGGACCCGCCACCCGAGCTCGGCAAGGCGACGCCTTGTCATCCACGCCACGCCCAAAATGGTCTCAGTGTGGGATATCGACTCCATTTAAAGGTCAACTTATACCGAGAGAGGCAAGAATATCCCCGGCCATCGAGAAGATCCCTGCCGGGGACACTGCGGGGACGCGAGTGGCTAGCCGTCTACTCTGCCGCAGGGCGGTACATCTCAATTAATAAGAGATGGTACCGGCATTTATGTTGATTTGTACTTTATTGTACCTTTGGGTGCCAAAAAGGCAACCAAACCCATGTATAAATAAGACCTATAAGGCATAATAAACGGATCCGAAAAATCCATCCTTAAGCACAGGACTAACACTCCCGGCAAACCTTGTGTTCTTACTTGCTTTCTGCTTTAAATTCTACATTTATTGCTCATTTATTTCTCATCATTTCCATTGATTGTTCTTGGGTATTTATCATAATAAATACTCCAATCAATATTGTTTTAACCGATCAAAAGCCACATTAACCACCCATAAATATTTCGGTTAACAACGGTAGTAATTAAGAAGTTAAATTGTATTTTAGCGAATTACACTAGACTAATCCATGATCGTGAAAAAATCGAGGGTATATTTGATTGGAAATTTAAAAATCAGTTTTAAAATTTTATTGAATTCTAAATTCGATTCTACATTTGAGATTTTTAAACTTATTACACCGCCCTACAAATTTACCTATAAATCATTGAAAAATGGTATAACTCAAGTGGTTAGAGTTCCACTATCTATGTCCAAAAAGTCATTGGTTCGAGTCATCATTTAACCGATAAAAAAATTATCTATAAATCATACTAAAACAACAATTTTTTTAAAAGCAAAAACAATTTTTTTATACTACATTCTTTTTCAATGACCCATACATTTTTTTATTCTGATTGATTTTTAATCACTTCAATAACTTTGAATGAAATAAACTAATTACTGTATTACATATTCATTCAATATAATTACAATCAACAATATAGCATAACGTACCATATTTTCCATAATGATTTGATGTAAATTTAATCAACCCTATTAAGATTTTAAATCCATTAGATTTTGAGGGTGAAAACAAATGAAATTACTTGCATATAACTTGTTTTTTTTTTTCAAGTCGAGTTCATGGTGTATGATTTTGCTCATTACTTAATTACTTGTATTGATAAATAGGGATTGCTAGTTAATTAAGTAAATGGAAATACTAAAATATTAAAATAAGCAATATCGAGATGTTTTTCACCAAGGATGAAAACTCGATTAGGATCTCGAAATCCTAATAGAAGAGTGCGCCACACAATTCACTATCCGATAGATACTAAAACATTGATCAGCCAACTAACCGATGTATTTGACTACGTAATAAAAATCAATTATTTATTTATGATATGACAAAACCTAAATTGATTATGCCTTTCAAAAAAAAACCTAAATTGATTATGACCTGCACAATGCGTTATTCAACAACTTTCATGTAATGTGGGCCAATATATGATAATTATGTATAAGAAAAGTATTGAAACAATACTTATAGAATGTATTAAATTAGACAAATAGCAAAAAGACAGCAAAGGGAGGAAAACATGCATGTTTGGAGAGATTGAAGTTTGATTGGTCAAAGGGGTTATATTATAGCTGTGGCCTAAAAACAAACACAAATTACACGATTTTAAATTAGATTAATTGAGATATTTAATCTCATTAATTTATGGCGTTTATTAATTTATTTTGGGATGGGTGAGAGTCGCGTGACAATTATATAGTATATTAGTATATATTTTAGTAAAATAAATAACTAATAAATTTAAAAAGATAAATATAACCTTGATCAATTTTACATAGTAAAAAATGCAATATGCTGCAAAATATTATACAGATTATAAGTTGTAAAATATAATACAGTACATATTAACCCATAATTAATATACTCATACTGTACATCAACAACATATAATTGGAAGTAAGCAAAAACTTGTATGACACAAATTAGTATGAGACCTAGTCATTTTTTAATAAATTGTTATCACTTTTTAAAAAAGTGATACAAATTAGTATAAAAGTGATAACAATTTATTAAAAAGTGACTCCGTCTTACGTCCGTCTCATGAATGAGACAGGTCTTACACAAGAATGCCCCTTAGAAGTAAAAATTACTATAATTACGAAAAAGATTATACGTAATCTTTATAAATTAGGGGTAGGGGCAGGGGGTGTGCATCGGTCGGTTCGGTCCACCGAACCAACCAAAACCTCCAAACCGAATTGTAGACCGATTTTTTTTTCTCAACTTTGAACACCGAACCTAAATTTTCAAAACCGAACGGTCGGAAAGCGAAATATTTCGGTTTGGTTTCGATCTCGGACTAAACAAACTGAATTTTTATACATTTTTAAAAAATTTAAAATTATGTGCAAAAATTAATATTAAAATTCTAAAAACACATCAAAAGACAACAATTACATAGTGTTCATAAGTCCACACTTTAATTATAAAAACTAAAATAATCTGTTTATCGTTTGACGATGATACGCTCCAAATAAAAATAAATATAAGCATAGCAAACTTTGAAAAAATAACGATGATTCGATGGTGATGAGTAAGTATTATAGATTAATAGGATAATAAGATTAATATAGAGTAAGTATTATAGATTACTTTATACTAATTATTGAACTAGGAATTAGGATAATAATAGGATTAATATAATAAATAGAAAATTATTAATATAAAATAATAGAATTAAGTATTATAGATTAATTTATTAAGTATTATACTTAATATTATTATATAATATATATATATATATATATATATATATATATATATATTTCAATCGGTCCAGATTTTACTAATGTAAAAGCCGAACACCGAACCGAAAATCGAAATTTTAATTTTTTCAGATCGAAAACCGAATCAAAAACCGAAAATTGAACCAAATTTTTATTATTTTCGATTTGGTTAGTGTTTTCGGTCCAACCCGAATTTGCACACCCCTAGAAGGGAACACTTTTGTGTTTGCTTGTATAATTCTATTAAAGTCAAAGTTGAGAAAGTAGTTGGGAAACTAGAGCTTGATGTTGTGGAAGGAAGAGTAGTTTAAGACGAAAGTCTTTTTGACTAAAAAAATCATATATATATATATATATATATATATATATATATATATATATATATAAATAAATAATTAATTAATTAATTAATAATTTCTCCAAGATTTACACGTCAAATAAATACACATCTGCCATGACTTTTTTTTTTTTTTTTCCGAAAAACTAGGGCGCATGACTTTTTTTTTGAAAAACTAGGGCGCATGACTTGAAAACAAACAGTCCAATTCATAATAAAGAGTTAATTTAATTTAAATAAATTCAATAAAATTATAAATTCAAATGAACCAACACATACTCTCTTTTATCAAGAGATATAGTACAACCTTCCTCCCATTATAAACTTCTCTTTTTATTTATTTCGTATATTCTACTATAAGTTATTCATTATATTTTTCTAACTATTCATTAAATTTATATTTCTACACTTTACTAAGTATTATTTACACATATTGTCAATCAATATTTACTCATACTTTTACCTAAATTTTTTATGTTTTCATCTCTCCCCATCACATTATTTATACTATATATTATATTACTTAGGGTGTGTTTTTGAAGGTGCGCAATATATTGGTCAACCACAGAGACCTCCGATTCTTGGATCTAATCCTCCACGACGAAACGTAAAAAATCCCGCATATTTGGACAAATTCAAGGTGAAAAATGAGCTATTCACTTTAAAAAGGTGATATTAATTGATCTTTATGTTAAAATTAAAAATGAAGAGTGTTTGAAAAAGAATAAATTTAAATCAAATTTAAAAAATGATCAAATTTAAATTTAATTTCAAAAAAAAAAGTGTTTGCAAAAATATCTTTTACTAACAGTGGAAGTAATAATATGTGAGGGTAATTATTTTTTTCCTCTTCTTTCAATGAAAATTGCTTTTGGAGAATTCAAAAGCAAATTTGCTTTGTCAAAATTAATTTTAATTGCTTAAAAAATGATTGCAAACATTATATAAATAATTTTGTTTTTTCAAAATAAAGTGATTCCTTCCATAAAATTGGAGTTGCAAACACTGTTTTAATCTTTATGCTAAAAAAGGGAAATAAATATCGGAACGGAATGAGTATTTAATTTAATTAATATATGTACTTAATTATCGAACGAAAAAAGAATTTGTTTCATGCACGTGATTAATGAATATGAAAACATGTGGAAAATTTTATACCTACGGCGGCGACGCTCTCCAATTCTTTGGGCTTGAAAATCTATTTGACGACAGAGTCGCATTCCAACCCGTTAAGTCTAATAACTCTCGTAGAATTCTTCATATATTTTTTTCTTTTAATAAAAAATTTCACACTTTTAAAATAATTTTTTTTTATAAATTTTGCTCCCACAATATCTATTAATTTATACAACATGTCATTACTTTGAACTACACATACACACAATCAAATAAATTTTATTATTTTATACATAAAGGTTTACAAAATTATCCCTTAAAATCTCAATTTGTTCTCATTTTTAAAAATGTGCATTTTCTCCTATGAAGAGTTCTATGGACAGAGGGAGTATTATATTATACTCCTTCTACCCTGTATTACTAGCACACTTTTTTATACCCATCTCAATATTACTTGCACACTACCATTTAAATTTTTTAAAAATGTCATTTTTATTTACTCTACTTTATTTTCTCTTCTACATATATTTTATGTGAATACCCAAAATATTCATACATTGCATTCTTGAAAAAACTACTTTTCATAATGCATTCTCTACATTAGTCGGAGTTTTTTTTTCTTTTGTAAAATAGCTTTAATTTATAATTTATGAACTAGAAGTTCATGACCTACAATTTTTAATTAATATATTTATAATTGTAATTACAAAAATTACACAATAAAAAATAAAATAATCTCATATTAAGCAACATTGGAATTCATCTAAAAGATTTTAAGATGTTAAAATTTTTAAGAATTATTATTTTAAAAGAGAAAAAGAAACTGAGGTTAAATGATTTTAAAAAGAAATCCTTAAAAAGACAGTCTCAGGAATTGTACCTTGCACAATCAAGGAAGATTTTTAAAAGAGAAAAAGAAAAAAATGAGGTTAACCGTTAAAAAGAAGCAAGAAAATTTAAAATACTCATTTTCAACTTGTAAATATTTTTTTACCCACTTCAAATTAAAACAATTTTTTTGCTCACATTCTAATAAAAATACACTAATACCCTTATTAGAAAAAATTTATTCTACCCACGTGACCCACCACTACCCACACACCCAAAGCCCCTTAAAACCCCCTCCCAACCACCCCCACCCCCACCTCCCCTATGCACCCAACCTGCCAATTCACTACCCCAAATAAAGTAAGCATGCTTGCATTCATTTGTTGACTGTTTTTTTATTTAAATATAAAATATTACTTTATATATTACTTTGGTCATTCTGTTCCCTGCTATTGCTTTCATTTTTTTCTTACATCTCATTCTCAGTTTCTATTCAACTATGGTTCAAAAAATTTATGTCTACAATTTTTTTGGTATTGTCTTCCCCACCATTAATTTATAAGGTACATTCTTCTTCTTCTTCTTCTTCTTCTTCTTCTTCTTCTTCTTCTTCTTCTTCTTCTTCTTCTTCTTTCTACTAGTTAATTTTTGCAATCATAAATCTTGTTTGTTTGAAATATTAGTTTAAGTTTTGTGAATATTGTTGATATTATTTGACTTAATGTTATAGTTGTTAATGTAAAATTTGATTTTTTTACTTGATGTTATACTTTAAATGTTGAGCTATTGTGTAGATTATTTAGAGTATGTTATATGATATTTTTTCAAGTTATTTTGTTGAGTTATGTTGGCTTAATATTATTAGTATCGTTCTATAACCGTGCTTTGCACGGTTGTCTAATGAATAATTTATTTTGTATTTTCAATAATATTAATATTTTATTATAAAATTTAATCAATAATACAATAATTAGTGTGTGAAAAATCAATAAATCATAAAACAAACATAAATTTTGTATATAATAAATTTTTAATTAAACAAATATCCCAAAAGTTAAAGGTTTCTAAAAACCTCACGGAATAAGACATTCTTTCTCTTATTATAATTATTACCATTATTGTTACACAATAAGATCTTCAAACCACCTCGATTAGTAATCCTTGAAATTGCAACATACGATTGACCATAATCGAACACCGCTTTCTTCAAAAATAATCCGACGTGTGAATGATTGTCCTTAACTTTTATTGATTGACATAGCATATGATATAATTAATGAAAACTATATGCTTATTTGAAATTTAAAGGGCAATCTTGCATTCGAAGGAGTTAATGATAGCCTTGGTATCAAAACCAATTCACCACAAATGCTATCGGTTTAAATCATTCCTTCAATTATTTTATCTCTCAATCTTGTAATCACCAACCTAATATTAAAAGCGAAAAATTGAAATTGATAAATATTAAATATATTATTGTTAACAAATATAATTATAAATCTTAACAAAATTATAAATAAATAACATTAATAAAAAAAAAAATTTACCTCGTTCCATTACATAACCCCTTCGAATGGTCAATGTTCCTCAACAACATTCTTGGCGTACCAATTTTCAAACTAGTTTTATGATCGAGACACGCCAGAGCATTTTAAGAGTGTTTAAAAACTCTTAAGTATGAATATTGTTACATATAATTGTTAAAAATATAAGATGTTTGCTATAAAATACACTTGAATTGTTGTAGCAAGAAAAATTATTGAATTATACTTATTGAAGTATTTGAAAATTTTATTTTTGTGTTTTAAATACTCCCTCCGTCCCAGAAACCTTTCACACTTGATTTTTTAACGTTTTTGTGTGAGAGTTATTTCATAGTAATACGTTAACAAAAGTTATTTTATATGAATGATATGCTAGTTAATAAGATCAACTAGCATATCATTCATATAAAATAACTTTTGTAAATGTATTACTATGAAATAACTCTCACATAAAAACCGTTGAAAAGTCAAGTGTAAAAGGTTCTCTCGGGACGGAGGGAGTATAAGTTACAGTCATTTTTTTATAAAATATAGTATACATAACTCTATTCATGTAACATATAAAAATAATACTTATTAAGTATATTGTAAATATGTGAGAGTAACCTATTGTTATTAGATTCATTGTTTAATAGTGAATTGAAATTTATGTTATTAGTATAAGTCTCGGTGGGTGACCCAGGTTCGATTCCCTTTGGAAATAAATTAATGGAACTATAAGGCTTGAAGAATTATAGGAGTGTTTGAGCGCTTGGTGAACTAACTACTAACAATTAACTTTACTTGATAAAAAAATCTCATAAATAAAGTTCATTATATTACAAACCATATTCAAATTAAATATCACTCAATTTATTATTCCTTAAATTTATATGGTAAAATTTCCATGGTGATGTTTTTACAATTAACTAACATCATTTACAGAGATATTGTATTTTTATAAGACGATTGACGGCACGAAAAACAACATCATTTTCAGCCTCTAGTTCGGTAGTCCCAAAATTTCCTTGAATTTTAATTTGTTCTTCCTCATCTCTATAGAAATAAACAACTGAACAATATAATTAAATAGTAATTGATCCATAGTTTTTCAATCTTGTATATATAAATCGAAAAAAATAGCTTGCGTAAAATATCACCCAAGACTAATTGCCATATCCGAATTTGAATGAGAGTTTTTTCAATTATCAACTGTACAATAACAATTTTTTCATAAAAATAAGAGTAATTTCGACTATATGAAATGAATAATAATTTTTGTTCATCGAAAGGATCGAAGTTTATAAAAAGTTTGTACGTAAATGATTGAGTATATCATAAATATTGCCAAAAAAAAAAAAGAATCATGCAAAAACTTAAACACAAACTCATTACAAACATGCATATATCAAATATCATAAGAATACGGTTATACTATTGTACAACAAATCCAATAATAAACAACCTATTAAAAAAATTAATATAAAAATATTAATGTATACAAGTGTACTATTTTACATAAACAAAGTTCATTATATTACAAACTACATTCAAATTAAAATATCACTCAATTTATTATTCCTTAAATTTAAAATTTATACATAACTCGATTGAGAATGTCATAAATATTGCCAAAAAAGGCATGCAAAAATTTAAACACAAACTCATTACTAACATGCATATATCGATAAAAAAAGGGCAAGAACTTTCTAATCAAATCAAAGAAACAATAATTAAAAATTCTAATATGTATACAGTTGTCTAAGAAAAATCTTAAAAGAATGTGTGCAATTAATTATAAGAAAAATCTTTAAAGAATGTTTGCATTTATTAGTTTTATATACGGAAGTTCAATTTTAACGAAAAATATTTTATCAAGGATGTAAAAGAAGTATTATATCTTCTACATCGAAAGAGAAAAAAATCCTTAATCTAAAGCCTTCATGATACAATAAAATCTAATATTCGTAAAGAGGGTTAAAGAAATTAAGCAAACTATATTATATTTTTGAAAAAGGGCATTAACTTATAACGAAATAAAAAAATCAACGGTTCGTAGCATTAATCTATGCATAATTACTTTATAAAGCTCTACATAAATTAGGGGACATACATGATTTTTCTAAAGCTCTACGTTTTCATCAAAAATATAATAAGCAAATGAACTTACGCATAATAATATTATACAATAGAAACATAATAAGAAACTCACATGTAAAAGTAAATGTGAAGAATGAGAGGCCTAGAGAACTTGAAGTTCTTGTAGTAAATCAATATATCTCAAACATAAGTATTATAAATAACAATATGATAATGTAGGATTTTCATAAAAAGGAAATAGAACCAAATTCCAATATCATAATTTTCTTAATTATTTTTTTATTGGGACAAGTGCCTTAATTTTCAAGTTAGCTCGACTTGAATCATATAATTTATTTATATTGAATACATTAATATTTCCACTCTAAATTAATTTGAAAATCTTTTGTAATAAGTAATTTTTTTAAATACCTTGTTTTTGATCAAAGATTTCAAATAGGAAATTAACCATCAAAGTTACGAGACAATAAATTTAGGTCCCAAAATTAATGTATTAATATTTGTTTCCTTCTATGTTATCATTATAAAAACTTAGATATTGAAGTAAGATATGATTGTATTGAAATAAATTCTTGTGTTATATTATTTATAGTCATTAGATAAACTTAATATTTAGACAAATGAACAATTAAGAGTTTTAAAATTAAAAATGATACTACATTTGAGATAATCACACATATACTACTATAAATATTCCAATTAATCAGCAAGAAAAATTCTTCTATCAATTAGTTGATTTACCAATTTAGAGCCATATTGTTTGCCCATGACTTTATGTTAAGAAGCAAATTACACATAATTTCCATTTGGGTATATTTTTTCTTACAATTGATTTTCTTTTTAAAAATGATATCACAAAAAGTCAAGTAAATTTAGATAATTATGAGATTTAATTGATTTTGATTTGTTTTTCTTTTAAATAAAATTCCATCAATTACTTTTTCAAAAGGATAGTAGACTAAAAAAACTGGTAAAAACAATTAATTACGAGATGCTACTCTTGAAAAAAATTAATTAATTAAGTGAAAATTATCATTAGACATGTGATGCTACTATTGAAAAATTGTCGCGAAGCAATTGATGAAGTATGCCCAAATCACTCAAAATAATTAACAATGATATCACATATACATATATCAAAACAAATCCCAAGTCATATATATTATTCATTTAAGTTAATTCATAGAGTAAGGTCAAAATTTCCAATATTAAATTTGATAAAGTATACTATATTGATGAATTAGTGTTGTTTCAAAGATTTATTAAGATATATTAATAATTTTTATTAACCATAATGACTTTTAATTATGTTAGTAATATATTAGTATATTAGTGTATTATGTTTCTCAATTTTTATATTATTAAATTATTTTAGTCTTGATATTTTTCACATAGTTGTTTCAATTTGCAAAAATTAATTAATTTTTGTATGTTCAAATATAAGTTATAGTCTTTTTAAAAAAATAAACAATATACATATTTATAATAATGTAATATTTAAATATAATACTAATTTTGTGTATTGTTAATTTATGAGATTAATCAATTTTCATTAGAACCATTGTTAAATGGTGAATTGAAAAGTTATAGAACTTATTCATAAAGATTGAGTAATGAGACATTGTTACATATAATTGTTAAAAATTAAAAGATATTTGCTATAAAATACACTTGAATTGTAACGGCCCGAATTTAAAAGTAACACATAATAGCCGAGGCGCTACCAAATTAGCCCGTTAACTTAATTAAAGAGAAAATTGTTATTGAATAAACGGGGTTTATTACAAAATAATCATTTGAATTTACAAATGGAAAACAATGTAAAATAAATTACATGCAACCATCACCTCGTACCACCTTTCGAGCTCCTTCGACCTGTAGAAAATCATAACTTTGGGGGATGAGTGTTTGAAAATACACCCAGTGATGGAAACATCAATGATTGCACAGCTTAAACAACATTCGTTTGCGCATATAATATTTTCATATAAAGCTCATGAGAACATTTAATGCTTTATCACATAGTACGGGCCATTACCCGACTTAAACATTGTACGGGCCATTACCCGGCTTGAACATAATATTATGGGTCATTATCCGACTTGAACATATACACGGTCATTACCCGACTTGCACATAGTACGGACCATTACCCGACTTGAACATTGTACGGGCCATTACCCGGCTTGAACATAGTGCAGTTCCTACCCATCTTGATTAATAATACAATTTAACATAGCAATCATAACATTGAATGTTAAACTCAATTAAGAGTGGAGATTGCCCTCATCTTAAAAACGAATCGCAACAAATGATGCAATGCAATACCCCCTTAATGATCCTCAACTCCTTGAAAATGCACAATGCTTAAAGGTCTCAAGTTACTCCTCATATCCTACAAATAACATATATTCTTAATAATCTACAATTTCATACGCTACGAGCGTCGGATCAATAACTAATTATAATTCTATAATCTATGAGTGGATATAAGCATTTTGATATATAATACCACAATTAACGGAGATCGAACACTTACCAAAATGCTTCGAGATCTTTCTCTCTCTCTTCTCTCTTTCTTCCTCTCTCTCTCTTCCTTCCTCTTGCGCCATTTCTTTTTCTTTTCTTTTCTTCCTTCTCTCTCCCTCTCTTTTTTTTTTCTTTCTTCTTTTCTCTCTTATTTTTCCTCCCTATTTAGTCCACCGCCTTCCCTAACATACTTATCAAGCCCCCGCCTTATTAACTTATGAGGTAAGTTAGCATTTTATTTTTATTATATTATTATTATATTATTTATTATACTATACATATTAGACACACATGACATATATATTGTTGGAACCACTGGATCACCGACTACTATGTGATTATCGATTTGGGATCACATGTATGAAACACGCAGCGGAAAAAGAATCATACCTATTCACCTTAATAGGTGAAGACGAACCAGATTCTAAGGTCGAATCGCCGATCAAGGATGAACCACGAACCTCACGATCTTCCTCGCCGTATTCCTATCCCTTTCCCTTGACGTCGTGTGGGTGACGATCTTCCAAGGGAGTCGAATCCGCCTCCTCTTTTCTTACGTTTTTTCACGCGTATGTGAGGCTCTAAGTAGGGTTTATTTATAGGCTACAACAGGGACCCTAAGGAGGAATTATGGTTGGGCCTCCCGATGGGCCTAGGCGTCCCGTGTTCACTCCGAGCACTCCACTTAAGCCCATCAATTATAACTCGGTCCACTAAAGAGTTATAATTGAACTACCGTCCTAATTTCATATTACAATATGGGCTTCTTTATTATGTGTACGTTTATTTCCCGTGTTTAAGATATCGAATGTCCATAAATTAAATAAGTTCTTGACAACTTAATTAATTTACATCTAATTCCAAGTGTAATACCACTCATCTTTATTATCATGTCGATTAAATCCACTGCGGGGGTTTACATGATAATCTTTATGAGCTCCTCAAGGGAACATCATCATCCTAAATAATTAGGACACGGATTCCTTCTATAATCAACAACACACCATATAAACAGTGCATATCTCCCAATTCACCGAGCCTATTGATTTAATAAATCTCACCCATTGGCAAATTAAAGAAACAAACACCGAGTACACGTGCCCGTTATTATATAGGGATTAAGAAGACGTACATCCATAATAATAGAGGTCTTGTTCTTTTATATAGTCGATACAAACCGAACAACCTCATATGGTCCTACTCAATACATACAAAATGTACTAGTGTAACTTTATAGTCAAGATAGACTAATACCAAATTACACTACAACCGCTCCAATGGTTTGTCCAAATCCATCTTGGTTGTGAGCTATTATTTATAATCTATAAGGAACTGATAGCATGATCTTCTCGTGTGACACCACACACCATATTATCTATAGTATAGACTAACACGAACAAAAACAATGATATATGTAACAATCATAAAAAATAAGTAATTTGATCATAATGATTCTCATATCAAAAAGCTAGGCTCATAGTATACATCCTAACATATATATCTATATATATATTATATAATATATTATATTTTCTATTTTAAAAGATTTATATAATTTTATTAAAAACTTATTATTAATACTAATACTAAATTTATTAAAAATAATTATATAAAAATATAAACAATTCAGTGATTATGGGGTATTACATGAATTATTGTAGCAAGAAAAATTATTGTATTACACTTATTAAAATATTTGAAAATTTCATCTTTGTGTTTTAAAAATAATATTAATTAAGTATATTGTAAATTTTAATCGTGGAAATGCAGTCACGGTTCTTCCATTTATAATCATAACCCAAATATTCCTAAATTAATCATACGTAATATATGATAAAATCTTTCCAAAATTTAAATATGACATTAAATATTACCTAATAATACTAATTAAATCGATTCCTATTAATTGAATATTATCAAATTATAAGTATAGCGTTTAATTATTTATAGTAACACACAATTATCAAATTAATTTCTTCACATTGTTTCTCATAATTAGATTGCGCCTCCATTGAGGATGTTCTTCCCTCCTCAATTTGTTTCTCTTGCAATAATTAATATTTCATTTGAATAAAATCAGAGATAAATTACGTAGTAAGTAAGAGTGGGAAAAAGTCAAATCAAGAGATTTATTGTAATACACAAATCACAAATTAATTTCTTAATTTTTGCTAATAATCGGTGAATAGTAATTACTTTATAGCTATGATAAAAAAGGAAGTTAATAAAATTTAAATGATTAATGAATTCGAGAGTTCATACATATTGAATTGAAAAATTGATCTTGATTTTGTATTACCTCTTGAGAAACTATTCATGTGTGTTAAGGTCATATATAAGTATTTTGGTTGGACTCATGTACTTGATATACGATACGGTTAAATACATACCTAAGAGTTTTTTTTTAAATGGGTAATCCAACACCCTTTGTTTAATGTACAACTACAAAAAATATAACTATTCAAAAACTCAATAATTTACATTAGATCACCATCGAATCAATAAAATAAAAAAATTACAATTGAATAGTCGCAGATCAACCACCACCGCTTTTTCTTCCGATTCGCGAATGCGTTCTTCATTTAATTAGTGCTCATAGCTTGGGTCGAGTGGCTCCTCCACTTTCCTCGCCGAGCAACGTAACATATGGATGATGGTGGTGGTGTAATTGTGATGAAAATGAACAATAAATTCAATAATTTATAGTGGAGGTGAGGTGAAAATGGGGGATGAGTTAGAGAGATATACATCCTATTAATTGTGCATGTCGCTACCTAAATTAGTTGTTTGACCATGTGGATGGCCATGATGAATCGAAAGAAATTCGATTAACGGACCAGTGAAATGGCGCAAAAATCCAAATGTGGAATGTGAGATGCTTTTATATATTACTAGTATCGTTCAGAATCGCGCTTCTCGCATTATTGTCTAATGAATAATTTATTTTGTATTTTCAATAATATTAATATTTTATTATAAAATTTAATCAATTATACAATAATTAGTGTGTAAAAAATCAATAAATTATAAAACAAACATAAATTTTGTAGATAATAAAATTTTTATTTAACAAATATCCCAAAAATTAAAAGTTTCTAAAAACTTCACGGAATACGACATTCTTTCTCTTATTACAATTATTATCATTCTTTGTTACATAATAAGATCTTCAAACCCAATTTCGACTAGTAATCCTTGAAATTGCAACATACAATTGACTATGACTAAACACCGATTTCTTAAAAAATAATCCGATGTGAGATAATGATTGTCCTTAACTTTTATTGATTGACATAGCATACGATATAATTAATGGAAACTATATGCTCACGAAATTTAAAGGGCAACCTTGCATCCGAACGAGTTAATGATAACTTTGGTATCAAAACCAATACACCAAGATCGCTACTACCAAAACCATTCCTTCAATTATTTTATCTCTCAATCGTGTAATCACCAACTTAATATTAAAACAAAAATTAAAAATTGTGAAATATTAAATATATTATTGTTAACAAATATAATTATAAATCTTAACAAAACTATAAATAAATAACATTAATAAAAAAAAATTACCTCGTTTTATTACATATGTGAGACTAACCTATTGTTATTTTTTTTGAACGGTACTAACCTATTGTTATTAGATTCATTGTTTAATAGTGAATTAAAATTTATGTTATTAGTATTAGTCGAAGTGGCTAACCAAGGGGCTTAGCCCACTTGGTGTATCACCGGCTCCTCACTTAAGTGGGAGACTGGGTTCGATTCCCTTTGGGAACGAATTGGAGTGGGAGGTATAAGGAGGCTTGGAGAATTTTGAATTGTAAGGAGACTTGGTGAACTAATTTCTAACCACTAACAACTAACATTTACCGATCAAAAAAAAAAAAAAGTCTTAGTGGGTGATCCAGGTTCGATTCCCTTTGAGAACGAATTAATGGAGTTATAAGGTGGCTTGGAGAATTCTAGGAGTGTTTGAGCGCTTGGTGAACTAACTACTAACAACTAACATTACCGATAAAAAAAAAGGTCTCATAAATAAAATTCATTATATTACAAACCATATTCAAATTAAATATCACTCAATTTATTATTCCTTAAATTTATATGGTAAAATTTCCATGGTGATGTTAATTTTACAATTAACTAAAATCATTTACAGAGATATTGTATTTTTCATAAGACGATAGATTGCACGAAAAGCAACATTATTTTCAGCCTCTAGTTCGGTAGTCCCCAAATTTCCTTGAATTTTAATGTGTTCTTCCTCATCTCTATTGAAATGAACAACTGAACAATATAATGGAACAATTTTTGATCCATAGTTTTCAATCTTGTATATAGAAATCGAAAAAAATAGCTTGCGTAAAATATCATCTAAGACTAATTGTCATATCCGAATTTGAATGAGAGTTTTTTCCATTATCAACCTGTACAATAACAATTTTTTCATAAAAAATAAGAGCAATTTCGATTGTATGAAATGAATAATAATTTTTTTCTCATCGAAAGGATCGAAGTTTATCAAAGTTTGTACGTAAATGATTGAGCATATCATAAATATTGCCAAAAATAAAAATCATGCAAAAACTTAAACACAAATTCATTACAAACATGCATATACCAAATATCATAAGAATACGCTTCTACTATTGTACAACAAATCCATTAATAAACAACCTATTTAAAAAAATTAATATAAAAATAGTAATGTATTATGTATACATTGTACTTTTTACATAAATAAAGTTCATTATATTACAAACCACATTCAAATTAAAATATCACTTAATTTATTATTCTTTAAATTTAAAGTTTATACATAAGTGATTGAAAATGTCATAAATATTGCCAAAAAGGCATGCAAAAATTTAAACACAAACTCATTACAAACATGCATATATCGATAAAAAGACGGTGACTTTCTAATCAAATCAAATAAACAATCATAACAATTTTATTATGCATACAGTTGTCTAATAAAAATCTTAAAAGAATGTGTGCATTTATTAGTTATAGATATGAAAATTCAGCTTTTAACGAAAAAATATTTTACCAAGGATGTAAAAGAAGTACTATAACTTCTACATCATAAAAAAAAAAAAAAAAATCTTTAATCTAAAGCCTTTATGATACAATAAAATCTAATATTCATAAAGAGGGTTAAAGAAATTCAACAAACTATATTATATTTTTGAAAAAGGACATTAACTTATAACCAAAAAAAAATCAACGATTCGTAGCATTATTCTATGCATAATTACTTTATAAAGCTCTATATAAATTAGGGGACATACATGATTTTTCTAAAGCTCTATGTTTTCATAAAAATATAATAAGCAAATGAACTTACGCATACTAATATTATACAATAGAAACAAAATAAGAAACTCACATGTAAAAGTAACAGAAGAATGAGAGAGATAGAGAACTTTAAGTTCTTGTAGTAAATCAATATATCTCAAACATAAGTATTATAAATAACAATATGATAATGTAGGATTTTCATAAAAAAATATAACCAAATTTCAATATCATAATTTCCTTAATTATTATTATTATTTTTATCGGGACGGTGCCTTAATTTTTAAGTTAGCTCAACTTGAATTATATAATTTATTTATATTGAATACATTAATATTCCCACTCTAAATTAGTTTGAAAATCTTACTGTAATAAGTAATTTTTTTTTAAATACCTTATTTTTTGGCCAAAGATTTCAAATAGGAAATTAACCATTCAAGTTATAGGATAATAAATTTAGGACCAAAAATTAATGTATTAATATTTGTTTCCTTCTTTGTTATTATTATGAAAACTTAGATATTGAAGTAAGATATGATTGTATTGAAATAAATTCTTGTGTTATATTATTTATAGTAATTAGATAAACTTAATATTTAGACAAATGAACAATTAAGAGTTTAAAAATTAAGAATGATACTTCAATTAAGATAATCACACATATACTACTATAAAATTTTCAATTAATCAGCATGAAAAATTCTTCTATCAAATAGTTGATTTACCAATTTAGAGCCATATTATTTGTCCATGACTTTATGTTAAGAAGCAAATTACACATAATTTCTGTCCGGGTATATTTTTCTTACAATTGATTTCCTTTCTAAAAATGATATCACAAAAGTAAAGTTAAATTGTAAATTTAGATAATTATGAGATTTGATTTTGATTTGTTTTTCCTTTTAAATAAAATTCTATCAATTAATTTTTCAAAAAGGATAGTAGACTAAAACAACTAGTAAAATACAATTAATTACGGGATGCTACTCTTGAAAAAATCAATTAATTAAATGAAAATTATCATTAGACATGGGAGGCTACTATTGAAAAATTATTGTCAAAGCAATTGATAAAGTATACCCAAATCACTCAAAATAATTAACAATGATATCACATATACATATAACAAAACAAATCCCAAAGGCATATATATGATTAATTTAAGTTAATTCATAGAGTAAGGTCAAAATTTCCTATTTTAGATTTGATAAAGTATATCATATTGATGAATTAGTGTTGTTTCAAAGATTTATTAAGATATATTAATAATTTTCATTAACCATAATCACTTTTAATTTTGTTAGTAATATATTAGTATATTGTGTATTATGTTTCTCGATTTTTATATTATTAAATTATTTTAGCCTCGATATTTTTCACATAGTTGTTTCCATTTGCAAAAATTAATTAATTTTTGTATGTTCAATATAAGTTATAGTCTTTTTTTCAAAAATATAATATACATATTTCTAATAATGTAATATTTAAATATAATACTAATTTTGTGTATTGTTAATGTATGAGATTAATCAATTTTTATTAGAACCATTTTTAATGGTGAATTGAAAAGTTATAACTTATTCATAAAGATTGAGTAATGAGACATTATTACATATAATTGTTAAAAATTAAAAGATATTTGCTATAAAATACACTTGAATTGTTGTAGCCAAAAAATTATTGTATTATACTTATTAAAGTATTTAAAATTTTTATCTTTGTGTGTTAAATATAAGTTACAGTCCTTTTCTCATAAAATATAATATACATACCTCTATTCATGTAACATTTAAAAAATAATACCGATTAAGTATATTGTAAATCTTAATTGTGGCAATGTGTGACACCCGATATTCTCACTACTCATTGGTCAATATATTTCATGCATTGAGTACATTTTAATTAATTATGTGCTACTTGTGATTTTTAATTATTATATCTTGCATTATATTATTGTGCTTTTAAATATTGAATTAATTAAATATGTCTTTATATGTTTAGTGGTGAGAAAATTAATTTATAAGTGATTGAGATTTTCATGGTGTTTGAGTACTAACATAAATTATATAATTATTAGTGTTATTAATGAGATTAATTATAATACTAATTATTTATTAAAATATATAATATGTATGGTGCGTAATATATATGTGTAGTAAGTAAGATAAATAAAATAAAATTAGAAAACTTACCTGTGAAGGAAGCAGTAAGGCGGTGGGAGTAGAGATGTTAAAGGGTCATGGCTGGCGGGCAGCCCGCTTAGCCCTGAAAAATGAAGGGTTAGGGGGGTTTAATGGCGTTTAAACCGGGCCTTTTTGGCCCGGACCGACAGCCCGGGCTAAAAGGGCTAGCCCGGTTTTCCGGGTGGCCGTCGGCCCGTTTATTATTATTTTTTATTTTTTAATTTACTAATCTCATGCCTATTAGTTATTTAATAAGGAAAAATTGGAGTTAAAAATTCTCGGAGGTAAAAGTTAATAAAGAACAAAATGTTACTAATAGAGTTTGAGATATTTCAAGAAAAAAGAGAAAATAATGTTCGCAAATAAGTTGAGTTTATTCCTAACGATTTTTTTCCGGAAATGTAAAACGTATTTGACAATTTATTTTGTTGTTATTTCCTTATTGTTTAACTATTTTGATGTATTTCTAATGAATTTATGAACAATATTTATGTTATAAGTTTGTATTATGTAATATTATAATTATAATTTAAGATTTTATATTAATAATTAATTTTTTCCTTCGGAGCCCGTTAGTGGCGTTTAGCCCGTAGCCCGCTAGGGTTAGGGTTAGGTTCCAACAATTGTCGGCCCGTTAAGAGTGAACTGGTAAGGCCCGAACCGTTTAGGCCCGTAGCCAGAGGGTGACCACTAATGGGTTAGGGTCGGCCGTTTAACATCCTGTAGGTGGGAGGTGTGGCATATGTTTAGCCATATCAAATGAGCAGCCATATCATTTAGAGAAAAAAAAAAGAAAAATTTAGAGACAAAGGTGAGAACGCACGACAGAGAGAGGAGAGAAAGAGAGAAAAGAAGAGAGGGAGAGAAGAGAGAGAAAAGAAGAGAGGGTCGTATCGTGCAAGATTTTGAAGCATTTTGGTAAGTTTTCAACTTTTGTCAATTGACAAATTTTATACCGTTTTGAAGCTCGCGATGAGTAGAACAAAACCCTATCCTCAAATTATTAATAATTGTTCTTATTTGATAGTGAAATGTGATAGAAGGGTTTAAGAGTTTGATTAACCAACATTTTGCGGACTTGAGGTAAGTAGAAATTCATTTGCACCTACAATGCATAAATATAGTATTTTATGAAGTATTTATGTTTAATTGGTGATATGTGAATATTTGGTTAATTGTGATATCTCGAGTGATATTCAATTATTATTGTGAAAGGAGTCTGTGAGCTCCAAATTTGAAGTGGAATGAACATGTGAGTTCGGTGAGTATTGTGAATTGAATGCATGAGTTCGGTGAGTTTTGTGAATTGAACCTGTGAGTTCGGTGAGTATTTTGAATTGAACTTTGTGAGTTCAAGTGATTGTTGTGAATTGAACTCGTGAGTTCAAAGATTATAATGAAATGAATTTGTGAATTCCATGATATTGCGTAAATGGAAAGAGTGTCTTAAGCATGTGGTTTTATTGTGTGTATATGCTTTGCATTGCATCATGCATTAACATGAAAATGTTTTATCAAATGGTGTGTTTGACCACATTATGCACCGAGGACGGCAGAATAATACCCTAATTCCAAATTGTGATTTATTTATTTACGTGCGTGAGTGTTATGTTATTCTTGATTTTTCTTTTGAAAAGAGAAACTTCGTTGTTATTCAAAATCTTCGATTTTGGGTAGACGAAAGCGTAACCGAACCGACGGTACTCTAGAAATCCTAATACCTTGATCGAATCGGTACTCGATAGTCGGAATGTGATTAATATACAAATTCAAAATAAGTGAAGAAACCATTCGTATTAATAACACGGGAGTTTTCTTTTAGTCGCCGAAAATTGAGCGAAAAAACCCTAAAAATGCCGAATTTCGAATCTACCGAACAAAAATCGAACCAACCGAGAACCGAATTAATAAAATAAGTTAAAAGCCTCCTTAATTACAAACTTTTAAGATTATAAAATTATTTAGTGATTAAACGAACGAAACGTAATCTTCCGAGTCTCGAAATATCAAACGGAGTCCCGTTTTTAGTATCGAACCGCACGCCTCGAATCAAGGGCCACCACAAGCCAAAGGCTTATGGGGCCCACATTTTGGACGTCCAAGGGGGTTTGCAGCCATCTTCAAGGGCCAACACACCAAGACAAAGTGTGTTGACCCATAGTACTTGTACCCCTCCTTTTAATTAATTTTTGTCCTCTCTTCCATCCCACCATCCACTTGCTTTAATCTTGACCCTCCATCTTTTCCCACATGCTCTTTTAATTTGTTTGGGCACCACTTCTCCCCTTATTCAAGTCATCAAAAGAAAGGAAGCATTCCTCTTCCCCTTCACCCCCATTTTCGGCCATCTTCACAAGGGAGGAGGAAAACCTTCTTCTTCTCCCAACTTTTCCCACATACACACATCCAACCCTCACCTCAAGCCATTTCTTCTTCCTTCAAGGTGCAAAGGAGTAGAGCCATTCCTAGGAAGAGCTTGAAGAAGGCATTTGGCCCTAGCCTTTTTAAAGAAAGACTACAAAGGTGACCACACCTTAAACCTTAACTCTCTTCCTTAAAACTCTTAATGGAGAAAATGACATGTGTTTTCTTGAGGTCTTGTTTTTATCTTGGTAGCATATTGTTTTCATGAAAGAGTTGAAGGTTTCATGTTTTTTTTTGAAAGTAAGAATAAGTTTTTAAGTGTTCATAGTATGTAAATGGGTGAACAATCTGTTTTTCCGTTAGAAGTTTAAACTGATACATTTTCGTAACTTACTACATTGGCATTTTTGTCTGCACATTTAGAAATTAGGACAAAATGGCTTTCGTTTGCCACTGGTCTCATGCATTTTGGAGTTATATTCAATAATCTATGAATTTTTGAAGTTAGTGTGACAATCTGTGACGTTTTTGTGACTCTTCGATTTTTCTGGCATTCCTCACTTAGGTTATTATTTTTATAAAAATCAAAATAAAATACTACATGATGTTAGCTTCTGTTTCTGGATTTTTCCATGATTTTAGGAGTAGTCTAAATAGTTTTACAAAAATTATTTCTCTAGTTGGTATGTGACTGGAAAGACAGAAATGTTTCTGTCCCTTTTCCAAGAATGAACAAAAACACCCTTTTCCCTTAGTATTTTGTCTAAAGTCAAAACTAAGCAAATGTTGGTGACTTCATAAGGTATCTACTGTAAAAATTTCATAATTTTCGGAAATGTTTTAATATTATTAAGAAAATTATTTCGATGGTGTCTCAACACTGAAAACTTTCTGGAACACTGTTTCGACCTAGAAAATAAATTCAAAAACCCAATTTTCGTATACCTTTTTAATGAGACCATATTTTACGTGTGATATACACTTCAAGAGAGTGTCTACTGTGCTTTTGCCAAATTTTTAGATGATTTATTTATATTTTAGAAAATGCCCCAAAGTCGAGTGGGCAGTCGGAAGTTGTCATAATGCTTGAATTACTACTTTTGAAAAGGTGTTTTCCATTTTACGTGTCATACTTAGGAACATGTTAGTAAGAGTCTTATATATATATATACATATGTATTCTTGTGTCGAAAAATTAGAGTTCCAATAATTTACGACTAAAAGACAAAAGACGTATAAGTAATCAAAAGTCCTT
Source organism: Paraleonurus japonicus (assembly GCA_030762865.1). NCBI lineage: Eukaryota > Viridiplantae > Streptophyta > Magnoliopsida > Lamiales > Lamiaceae > Paraleonurus > Paraleonurus japonicus. The sequence goes on from CM061060.1 coordinate 40,520,265, forward strand.
TGGGACCAACGACCGTATTTATTCCTCGATAAGAAACTAAAACCCAAAAGTTTTCTTTAGGAACGAGTACGACCGGTCGGTGATTTGCTCGAACGTTTTTCCCTTTCAAGTCATACTTTCGAACTTCTTTTTAAGGTGGGTGGCACTAACCGTATTGCCTTTATTTATGTCATAGTTGAAATATCATTGCTAAATCATGTTTGGTTTACGAGCGATGTTGGTATCGTCTCGGTTGTTTTACTGAGCGGAGGTGGTCCGTCTCGGTTTACGAGCGATGTTGGTATCGTCTCGGTTGTTTTACGAGCGGAGGTGGTCCGCCTTGGTTTACGAGTGATGTTGGTATCGTCTCGTTGTTTTTCGAGCGGAGGTGGTCCGTCTTGGTTGTTTTTCGAGCGGTGTTTACTTTTCTCGTAAAAATATGATTGATGTGTATGATATTAAATTGTATGCATGATAGCGTGCGGAGCTACCCACACCGAGAAATTCAAATTCTCATGCCCTTTTTAAATAATCTTCAGTGAGCCGATGGAGTACCGTGAGCGCAGTAGACTCGGCCTTCCCGCCATATAATATTTGAATGCTTAAACGCTTTTATTTTCCCGTCTCGCAAATTTTAGACTCTCTATCTCGCTTTTGCTAAAACTTAGACTCACAATACTTTCTCCGCCGCTACGGTTAATTATGCTCTGTTTTAATGATTAGGATTTTAGCTTGATGCTTTGAATACTTTAAGTTAAGAATCATTCAATTGTTTTCTTTTATCTTTTCCCTTATCGATTTTCTTTCTTTTTTTTTTAAAAAAAAATTTGTTTTACTTTTTCCCTTTCACTAAGTGACGACTCGAATTTGGATAAGTAAGTGGAATTATCCGGGTTCGGGCGTTACAGGGGCGACCTAGGAGTTAAGGCGACCAGCAGATCCCGGCGTATGCTACCTAGCGTAGGCTACCGTCTCATATGCTATGGTGTGTGCATATTTTTCGGAGGGGACTTACGAGACGGACGGGGGTCGAGGTTTGGTGATGGACCTCGCTAGGCCATTAGAGGGTAGGATCCTCACCGGTGTGGGTCGGCGTGGAGGGATAACTTCTTGGTGGTCATGAGGGGCGCGATGGGGGGACCTTTGATGGCCACAAGAGGATGGGCCTCACGTCGAGGTCATACATATAGTGGCCACTTAAATATAAATGAATTGAGCTTAATGCTCGTGTGCCAGTGCATAGTAGCGAGTCAGGGCCCTAATGAGTGTTTCATAAATAAATTGATGATTTTAAAGAGAGTGCATTGTGCATTGGGAGGTTTTCGAACTAAACACCACATCATGCATAATTTCGCTTCTACGGAGATTTATATCTCACCCAATTTATGCATTGTAGGTAATCCTAATGATTGCCGATGAGGAACTGGACAAGCTGTGGCGCTCTTGCAGGTTTTGAGTAGCTGTGGAAAGCGGGTAAACCGTTTTTGGTATTTAACATTGGGACCGGGACACACCTCTATGCGCCCGGAAACCGGCCGAAACCCACCTTTTGCCAAAGATGGTACATAGATGACGCACTGTTGGGCGGGACCGTGGCTTATTTTGCTTCGCTATTGTATTTTATGTCTGTTTTGACTATGTACGGTATAAACAAGCATGTCTTGGTGTGTTTTGTGGATTGGGGTTTGTTAAGAAGCTGGTATGAATGTGAACAGATTATGTTTTGAGTACGTGATAGTGTTATGCCGTTTGGAAAAAAATGGAGCAGTTTTTCTTGATTGTTTTATGTTTAAGTTCATATTATGTCTAGTTGTGCAAGTGTGGGTCGTGTCACAATGCGATCCACGGTTCTTCCATTTATAATCATAACCTACATATTTCTAAATTAATCATACGTAATATATGATAAAATCTTCCCAAAATTTAAATAAATATGACATTAAATCTTACCTAATAATACTAATTAAATTGATTCCTATTAATTGAATATTGTCAAATTATAAATATAACGTTTAATTATTTATAGTAACACACAATTATCAAATTAATTTCTTCACACTTGTTTCTCATAATAGATTGACTCATAATTAGATTATGCCTCCATTGAGGATGTTGTTCCCTCCTCAATTTGTTTCTCTTACAATAATTAATTTTACATTTACATAAAATTATAGATAAATTACTTAGTAAGTAAGAGTATCAAGAAGTCAAATCAAGAGATTTATAGTAGTACACAATTGTCAAATCAATTTTTTTTTTTGCTAATAATCGCTGAATAGTAATTAATTTATAACTATGATAAAAAAATGAATTTAATAAAATTTAAATGATTAATGAATTTGAGAGTTCATACATATTGAATTGAAAAATTGATCTTGATTTTGTATTACTCTCTTGAAAAACTATTCATGTGTCAATGTCATATATAAATATTTTGGTTGGACTCATGTACATGGTATACGATACGGTTAAATACATACCAAAGAGTTTATTTTTTTAAAAATAGGTAATCCAACACCCTTTGTTTAATGTACAACTTCAAAAATATGACCATTCAAAAAATACAATAATTTACATTAGATCACTATTGATGCGTAAAAATTTACTCGGGCCCATTTTCCCACCCGAGTTCCACGTGGGTAAAGCCTTTATGCAATAAGATCCCTAACTCTTCTCGAACGTACTTGCAAAAAACACGCCGGAGGGTTCTCGGCGTAGGCACTCCGACGCCAAGTCGGATCACCGAAAAAATACTCAAGAAAGTACGTAGGAAGTAGCTAAGTAAGAGTGATAGTTAATCGATACACTGCTTACCTCCCTTCCGAGAGTGTTATTTATACGTACTTGAGGAGTAATAACCGTCATTGCGGTTTCATGGTATGATCCCACATGTTTCTTCATGGTGTCGTGCGGCTGATATCTTTTATCTCAAGAAATCTGCATTGTGCCTACGTTTTCCCTCCTGGATGGAGGTTGGACCCGACCAATGAGGAATATGAGAGATATTCCTTGACTTGGGCCTTAATTATCTCAACTGCTCGTTATCTCTCACATTCCTCGGTCTTATCGGATAAGTGGCCGACATGGACTCGGTCAACACCTGTGTGTGGGCTTTAAATCTACTTTGGGCCTCGCGGCCCACCTTGTAACGCCCTGCATTTAGAATGCAGGCCCTCGTGGCTTAAACACTCTAAACTTGGGTTGTCACTTAGTAATGAAAAACTCAGCTTAAAAATTTCTTTTTAAAATAATAAAGACAACCTAATTATAAGAGTTTGACAATGGAAGACTTGAAATATTTTCAAACATAATAGAGTTGCATTTATAATAATATTCGAAGAGAGAAATAGTTGCGTACAAAGTGAAACATCGAGTGATCCATGAAGGGTGTTCACTCGGCATAAGAATTTAAAAATGTAATTTTAAGAGATTGTATTTATATAAAATAAATATATTAGCATCATGTTTAGGAAAACTCCGTGTCACCGCAGACTCAGGTCCCTCTTGAGCATAACTGAAAATATTTAGTTTGAGGTGTGAGATAAAAATCTCAATGGATAACTTTGTATCTTTGTTATACAGATTGGTAGTATGCCGAAAAAATAGATATTTCCCTTTTCCCATGATTAAATCTTTTACTTGTCATTTATTTAATTTAGGATTCGATCTTGTATACATATTAAATCCTGCCGTTGAACTCACATCGAGACATACACTTGGGGTACGCTCACTGAATGCGGTCTTGCTTTCCATATACGAGATTAATGGAACTCACATCGGACGTACACTTGGGTACGCTCACCGAATACACTCTTATTTTCCATATACGAGATTAATATAACTCACATCGACGTACACTTGGGGCACGCTTATTGAATGCAGGTCTTGCTTTCTTTAAACATAATTAATAAATAACTAAGTCGTTAAAACTTTTAAGGTGTTTAATTATTTTGCTTGAAATACACCAATGATCCATATAACATTAACGGCTAATACAGATAGTGTCACCCACCTTTTAACTTTATAGATAAGTTAGAAGCTGTAATGAAGAATTCGAATTTAGGAATGGCGGCGACATTCGAGCTCGACTTAAGCCGCACTTTACCTAACATGGGTTTTCTCAAAAACTTAGTGATCATTCATTCATATAATTATTAAGAAACTTTGCAAGACCGTTATTTCGTTACATTAACTCAATTAGGAATTTTGAGATTTGGTTTGTTTTTCGAGGTTTGAAATATTTTTATAAATATTTCTTATAAATTTCTAAATTCTTTTAAACACGTTACAATATTGAATAGTTATTTGAAATACTATAAAATCCTTCATGAGTTTAACGAGATCGTTAGACCTTACTTTTAGTCTTTCAAAAATAGTCCAATAAGTTTATAAAAATTAAATAAAATACTTACACTATTTTATTATTTATAAAATATGGCACAAAGATGTTCCATTATATAAATAACAAGTCCACATGCTCATTTAAGGAAAATACATACCAAAATAATTATTTTGCTAAAAGACGAAATAAACAGATTCTCAACTTTATAAAAATCAATTTAAATACTTAGACTTTGAATTAAATCATCAAAATTTTGCATCTAAGAATATAATAATACATACAACTCATAAGTATATTAATTTTGATCAAAACAAATAATTATAAATGTTGTTTCTCAAAGTATGTCAATAATAGTCCTACTTCTCGAAATTCCAAATAAAATATTTATACACATCCATAAATTCTCAATTTTAACAATATGATACTTTAATATGTATAGAGTAACATCATAACATGTACTATCAGAATAATTCAACCATAACGTTATAACTTCATAATTTTCTAATAAACATAGAAGACTCTCACATAATCTTTAAAATTATAGAAAAGGCATTTAGACAAGTCAAAATTTATGAAATTAAATTATGTTACACATGACTAATCATAGAACAAATTTTATCAAGGGTATTAAGCCTAATTCGTTTCGGACCATAACAGTTTTCCACGAAAAGTCGATACGCTTCACAGATCGTCTTTCTGGACAGATTTCAATCAAAACTTCATAACTTTCATTGTGATTATTCAAAATTCACCATATTTTAATATGTTATACCTGACTTATCATAGAACAATTTTCATTAAGGGACCTGAGCCTAATTCGTTACCGATTAATACCAGTTTCGCAAAAAGATGTCGATGAACACACTGATCCTCGCTCTGGACAGGTTTTAGCAAAACTTCATATCTCTATTTTGGCTAGGCCAAAACGTACGAAATTTAAATATGTTGTACTTGACTTATCATAGAACATGCCTCTAAAATTTCATAATTTTTTCATTAGCCAAACGGTACCAGTTTTGATTATAAATCACAGTTACGTTTTTCAACCGATTTATATCATACCTATTTCAAAGATTAATTTCTCTTAGATGACAACTCTGATAATTATGAAATTTTCCTACATTATACTAGATTGTAAAAGGATCATTCAGGATTTTTGAAGATTTTTAGACGCTTGAAAACAAGGTAACTAAGCTCATCAAGTTGTTGCTCACAATTCGTCCGGTTTCTGTCCAGTTTCAAGATGTCAACTTTGAAGAATTAATTCTCCATATCCACTGGTCCGATGACTCTAAATTTTTAGAGTGTTGATGTACACCTTTACTAGTATGTCTCGAAAATGTTTCATGATTTTTAGGCATTAAGAACACATCCAACGAAATTCATTAAAAATAAGCACAAAAGCTGTCAAAAACGGGAATATTCATCACAACCTCAACTTTTCATGAATTAAAATGGTTTGTAGGAGTTGTTTACCTCAAGGAATGGACTTGGGTAATAGATGAAATATCCTCTGATCACTTTTTCTTGGATGGAGCTTAAGGATTAAGGATTGGAGGAAAGTGGTGGTGATAAAGCTTGAAGCTTTTCCTTGAGCTTCAATGGTAGAACAAAGATGAAGAAGAAGGGGTAGCAGCTGGGTGTTTGAAGAGTGAAGAGGGATGCAGATTTGTGTGTGTTCATGGGGAGGGATCCAAGGCAATTTATAGAGGGAAAAGGAGGGGAGGGGTGCTGATCAAATGGAGAGGAAGATGGGGGACTTAATTGCAAAGTTGAAAGTTAATATCTAGATATTTTTACTTAAGTATTTACTACAATTATATTCTATTAATCGGTATCATTTAGTCACTAAACGAGTCGTCAAATAAATATTTTGAAAACATATCAATTCATCCCACATTATTTCATGAATTACTAGCCGTAAAATCAAGACGAATAAATTATTTAATTTTGTATATTTATATCGAGATAATTTTTCATGCATTGATAAATTTATTATTTTGATAATTTATATTATATAGACGTAATAGGATTATTGTCGATGAATTTTTATTATTTATTTAGCATTATTCTTTGTTCGATAAAACACGAGTTCGATAAGGATTTTCGATAATTTTACTTTGAATAACAATTATGTCTTATATTTTATTCACCATAAATAAAACCTTATTTCAATTATTCTTTAAAGTGCTAGGAGTGCTTGCTCGGATGCTCGTCCATCTACCGAAAATCACATCTTTGAAAACACATATAGCTCATTAGTAAAGAATTCGTTTAATCATATAATAAACTTGGGTATTTTGGTTCGGGGTATTACACACTGCTGACTAGGTTTGGGCCTCGCGGCCCACCTGTAGTTGGGTTTGGGCCTCGTGGCCTATCTCGCATACTGAGGCACGAGCCTCGTGGCCCACATGTAGGTAAGTTCAGGGCTTCTGACTTTTTTGCGATTGATGCAGGCTCGGGCCCATCTCGGGTTTTTCTCCCTCTATCGAGGATATTCGGTTACATCATGGGGCCCTATTGGGCTGGCCATATTGGGCCCTACGTGTAGTTAGGCATGACATTTTTATCCGCATCAACCACTCCCCCTACTCCGGTGAGCGATCTTGGAGCTCCCCGGAGTAAGGAAGATTTGGAAATCCTCCTGCGGCTTGACTGCGGGATATGTAAATCCTCCTGCGGCTTTAGCTTTGCGGGATACATCCCCTCGGCTGTTGGAGTCTAGTGACTCTTCGGCTCCCAAACTTGCCAGTGTTGAGCATGCATTCGCTCTTGATTTGCTCAGCGATACACGTCTCGAATTAATTCCCTCTTCATTTCAAATCAGTCTCGTTTCCTATTCCTCTTCTTCCTCATAATTTCGTTCACATTTTCTTTCTTTACTACAAATTTCTTATCGCAATCCTTCCTCCTACATCTCGATCCTTCTCCTCATCTCCGGGTAATTTCTCCTCTTTCCTTTTACTTTTGTAAATACAATTTCAATCCATGTCTTCTTCGAGTTTCTCCGGATCCCATTCTCCTAGCCGGAACTCTTCGCAGAGCTCCCATCACTCTCCAATCCCTTGCTCCCGCAGGCATTCCTCTCTGTTTCCTCATCCTCTCCGGAGGTGGATAGGAGCCACTGCAGGACTCCTTTGCGGGTTCCTCGAAGCTCTCCGAGAAAACCCTAAACAGCTATTTCTCGAAAATATAATTTCTTGAGTTACCACTTAACCCTACCCGTCAGGCGAGCACCCTAACTGGTTACTCCCCTACCCTCGCTTTCGGCATGCGCGGTTTGAGGCGGTGAGGCTCCCTCCCCTAAATTCTTGTGTCAAATCTCCGATTTATATGGGGTCCCTCTCGAACCGATTCGTTCCAAATGCCATCAAGATGATGGTTTCTTTCTACATTCTCCTAAAGGGGAATCGGGGAAAGCCATCTGCTGAGTTATTTTTCTCTCGGTATACTTGCAAAACCGCCGGTCCTTTTTATTACGTGAGTGGCAGGCGAAAGGCAAATGTTTGTGTCTAGGAAAAGCCCCCAACATCAATAAAGATTGGACCGATTACTATGTCTTCGTAGACTCGATCGTTCTTGGCCTTTTAAAAACCAAAAGTGGGTTTACAAAAATCCATCTCCCACCGCTCCTTCTAACCAGCATTTCTTCCTCCACTAATCGGCGGGTGGTATAAATGTTGAACGCTCATGTTGATGCTCACGGGTACTTCTACCGCCCGATCTCTCGCTCTAATCCTCGCCTTCTCTCCCATTTTAAATTCAATCCTCTAAGGGTTCCCCTCGAACCGAACGATGGTAACTACTCAATTTTTACGTATTATGAGTATGATCATAATCAACATTAACTCGTTTCTCTTTTGTCTTTTTTCTTTCCGGAAATCTTTGTGGCTATCTAAGGTTTTGGAGGGTCCTGCCGATTCCACCGGCTCGGCCCATCTTGCACCTGCTTCTCAAGATGACGTGCCCGATGCACCTCACTCGCCCCGATTCCTGCTCCCGCGAAAGACCCCGAGGATGATCCTACTCCGAAGAAGTCGAAAACCACATAGGGCAAGGCTGGCCCAGCCGGGGTTCTCTGCATTCAAAGGACACCTTCCGCTGTAAGTATCCGACCAGGCGAAGCCAAGGTCTTTCCTCTACTCCCATTGACGTGGACTCTTACTCCTCGGGTCCCTCTCTGCAAGTAAGTTTTTCGGTGAACTCGATCTCCGTCCAAGATTGTGATCGATTAATCGGCCTCCCCGGACCAACAAAAACATCAAGCCGCGAGCCACTTTGCTCGAGGTAACATTGCTCTTCTTTCTTTAGTATTGAATTTTACGGTTTAGCCTACTCCTCTGTGTAAGCTTAATACATGTTGCATTCACCTTTTTAGCTTGGCATCCTTCATCCGGTCTATGGAGCCCATCCAACCGGCTCCCTCCCCTTGATTGAAAGAGTTGGAGGACTCCCTTCTTACGGAGAAGTAAAAGGCTACCCTCGCCTCTCTTTGCATTAAAAAGCTCGAGGATGAGTTGATAAAGGCCCAAGCGACTCGTGAGGTTGCCGAGAAGGAAACAAATGACATGACCGTCTACCATGCCTGCAAGAGTCTCAAGTGCACCGGGAAGCCACGGTGAAGGGGCACGGTCACGCTTGCAAACTCTTTTCTTCTCCGAACCTGGCCAGCACTTCTTGCATGCCATATGGCCCAGCTTGCGGAAACAATATCTAGACCATCCCAGCTTCCTTGGGGATATGGGGCTTTATATCCGATTTTCTACGATTACGGGTTCGATGCGGGTGTGCGGCGGCAAAGTGATCCTCATTCTCGGGGAGTTTGACAGGACCAGCCCTCTTGCTGCAATGCCCACTCCCCCACACTTCAAAGGCGACCCCTCAAGATCTATCGAGGAGGACCGGTGGTCCCCGATCCTAGGCCGATTGTTGCGGACACTGCTAAGGACCGAAGTGACCTCCGCCCGGATGCCCCTTGTTGATCGGCTTTTGTGCCCACTCCCTCCAGAGATTCACACTTCTCCGGAGGAGGCTTGCATTGCCGAGTGCAGTGAAGGATGCAGAGATGACGGCCACCGCCACCGCCGCATGAAGAACCTCCCCAATCCCCCAAATTAATTTCTACGAAACAATTTCTCTTTCCTCTTACTCTTTATGGGTTGTAATGAATTCTCGTTCTCTCTCTCTTTTCTTATGCCGGTTTGGCATTTTAAACTCTGTTGATAAGTGGAATTTTGTGTGGTTAATATAATTATTTTATTATTAATTAAGTGCCACTATTTATTATTTCCACTTATTTTATTTCGCCTTTTTCTTGTGATATTTCGTTTCTTTATTAAATACGGGTAAATAGGAAATTTTGGGAGCACGGGATAAAAAAATCGAGAAGTAGAGAATCGGAAGCCGCGCGCTCGAGAATCGAAAGAGGATGATTGAGAGAAAAGATTGATTGCTTCCTTGTGGAGAAAAGTCAACTTGGGGAAAGGGGGATGAACACGGACGTTAGAGGAAAGAAACCAAAGAAGCGAGAAAAGAACGCAGGAAGAGGGGGAGAACGTGACTAGAATTTTACGAGAGAAAAAGAAGAGAACATTTTTTTATTATTTCTTTTGTAATTCTTGTTAAATGCGTTTTCTTGTAATCGTGCATACTATGGCCTCGCGTAGAGGCTAAACCACTTTCTAATCCGAGGATGCCGTAACCTGAAATGCTTCGTCGTTTTTAATAATAATGTACCTCTATCTTAATTTGTTTTTCTCGTTGTTTGTTTAATTGCTAGGCGTAGTTCGAATTATTATTTATGTGAGTCCGATCATCTTGCATGCCTAATATTCGTTCGTAGCTAAATTACATGCTATAATCCGTAATTGTTATTTGCGTGTAATTGTGATAGCGAATAGAGTTTGTAGCTCTAAGGACAGCGAATTCTAGATTGTATGATTCGAACGCTTTCGTTTTCATAGTCGCCCTATTAGTTTGGCACGTTAATGCATCGCATGAATTGAATCCTAAATACATGTTTTGGGGTTATTCGTGGGATAGATTAATTAGGGTCGTACTCACTAATTAATTAAACTTAAGAACTAATTCGAGCTAGTTTGGTCGTACCACTAGTTTAGGGCGAGATTCGAGATAAGATAGAGGTATTAATTGCTATCACGAAGAGGTATTTCGGGGAGGTTATCCTTGGGTTAGATAATTTTCTCATCGATTGTCGGTTCCATTGTATTGCTTTTTATCTTATTAATTTTGCTTGAGTTACGTTAGTGAAAATTATCCAATCCCCTATTTTACTTGTTTTGTTACACGAAAATATTTAATATAATTAACTAGTCCCTATGGGTTCGACCCCTTACTTGCCCTACTACATTAGTAGGTTGGTTCGAGTAACTAATTTATTTTTGGGTGCCGCGACAGCATACCAAATTTTGGCGCCGTTGCCGGGACTTGTTAATTTAATTGAATATTTTTCGTGTCTTTAATTTGTGTTGAAAAATTCTGGAAAAAGCTTTCAAAAAAATTCGGAAATTTCATTACAGGAATTGTTTGCGTTTTTTCTGAGTTTAACACTTGACCCTCCCAGATGTCTTGGTTTGTTTTTGGAAAATTTGTGAAAAAAATTCTGCGGCTGATGCTTGTACATTCTAGAACTTTATTTTGTGTTGTCTGCTTGCTAACACCGACCCCTCGTTGTTTATTCGGTATTTTACTGCGGTGAATGATCACTCGTTAAGATCGAAGTGCATCACTCGAGTTTGATCCAGTAGAAAGAAGAGCCGAGACGGCTTAGGAGAGAGACTTCGGTTGCGGAGACGAATTGATTTTGCATCAACGAGAGGATACAAGGTGGCGAAGGGGGTGATTCTAGTGAAGAAATAGAATCTGCATTTACGTTCACTAACATGGCTGCGAGGAGCGAAGAGAGGACGATGAATGAGTTGGCAAATCCGGCCACAAACCATCAACCTCTTTGCATTACTATTCCTACTCTTCTTGCTAATGTTAATTTTGAACTTAAATCAGGTTAATTCACTTATTACCTTCTTTTTAATGGTCTTGCGGTGAAAATCCACATGCTTTTCTCGAAAGAGTTCCACGTTGTATGTTCAAGCATGAAGCCAACGAAGTTTCAGCGGAGCATGTCAAGTTGAGTGCATTCCCGTTTGCACTAAAAAGTACCGCACGAGGCTGGTTATATTTCTTGCCTCCCAAATCGGTTACTTCATGGAATGAGATGGAGAGGTTATTCCTCCAACATTATTTTCCAGCCACCCGAGTGGCGAGTCTTGAGGAAAGAAATTTCGGGTGCTAGACAGGGGCGGGGAGACACCGTATGAGTATTGGGAGCGTTTCAAACGTCTCATAACTTCGTGCCCACAACATCAAATCGGTGATCAGCTGCTCATCCAATATTTTTATGAAGGTCTCACTCTCACCAATAGAAACATGCTCGATGCGGCCGGTGGAGGAGCTTTGATGAGTAAAACACCAACGTTTGCATGAGAATTGATTTCTAGCATGACAAAGAAATACCCAGCAGTTTGGAGTACGTGATGCCATGAGCAGGACCTATGGAGCAGCCTAAAAATGATGCCTTAGAAAAATTTGCAAGCATGATGGAGATGATGATGAAGACCAAAACTCCAGAAGTCCGCCCATGCAAACTTTGCCACACTGCTGAGCATTCTATCGATGATTGTCGAATTACGAATGATAAGTTCTGACAAGCTAATGCGGTTGGTTATGGGAATTTTCAAGATCGAAGGTATGATCCATATTCTAATACCTACAATCACGGGTGGGGAGATCATCCCAACCTTCGTTATGGGAACCAACAAAATAATCAACAAGGAGACAATTATAGACCTCAATATCGGGAACAAAAATTTCAATTATTTAGAGGGAATGATAGACGTCTTTGAGAGCTCTGGGCAACACATGAGTGAGAAGGATTCAGGACCTTCTTTGGAGGATATGATAAAGGCGTTGACATCCAACACTATGAAGTTTTGCAAGACACTCAAGTGGTGATAAAATCTCTAGAGGCTGGTCAACGAACTTTAGAGTCTGGTCAAAAGAATTTGGAGGCCCAAATGAGCCAAATAGCCACCGCCGTCACCCAACTACAAACACAAAATAGTGGCAAGCTACCTTCTCAACTTGAAACTAATCCTAGGAATGTTTTTGCCATCACCTTGCGAGTGGTAAGCAATTGGAGGAAATTTCGCCACCCACACATCAAGAAAAAGGTGAGGATCAGAATAGAGAGGATGAGGGAGCAGCCTATGGTGCAGAGTGAAAAAGTGGAGAAAGAGGAAGGCTGTCCCAAAAATCTGGATGCAGAATGTACTAACACTAACTCCTTCGGTGTCGGTGTACGAGCAACGGAGAAAAAAGAGGTAAATTCTCGTAGTTCAATTTCCATTATTACTAATGAATTACCCTTTCTTTCCAGGTTAAAAATGCACGAAAAAAATGTCAAAGACCAGCGGTTGCTTGATGTGTTCCGTAAGGTTCAAATTAACATACCTTTGGTGGACGCGATTAAGCAAATTCGAGATATGCCAAATTTTTGAAGGAATTGCGTACCAACAAGAGGAAGGCTGGCCAATGATGAGAAGATTTTTATGGGAGAGACTGTCTCAGGTATTCCAAAAGAAGTTGCCCCCAAAAGGAAGGATCGGCATGTTCGTAATCCCTTACACGATAGGGAACCATAAGATCGAGCAAGCTATGCTTGATCTTGGGGCCGCTATTAATGTCATGCCTTTGACAGTGTATGAGCAGTTGGGTATTGGGTTATTGAAGAAAAGCGGAGTTGTTATTCGGCTAGCCGATAAAAGTCTTGTCTACCTATAGGAGTAGTTGAGGACGTCCTCGTGGAGGTAAATCAATTGATGTTTCTGTTGATTTCTATATATTAAATATGAATGGAAACCCGATGGATTCCACACCTATTTTGTTGGGAAGACCATTCTTGAATACTTCCAAAACAAAAATAGATGTTTGTGAGGGAGTCACACAATAGAATTTGACGGGCAGATTACTCAATTTAATATCCTTGATGATATGAAATTATCTAATGAGTCCGACTCTCTTTTTCTTTGTGAGTGTTATTTAGCCTACTGCGAGGATATTTTTGAGCTCGATTGCAGGAATAGGTTAGAGGAAAAATCCATGCATAATCTACAATGGGAAGATAAAGGAGCTAGGGCCATTGAGGAACCGGAGCTTGAATTGAAGCCACCTCCTAAGCACTTGAAGTACATATATATGGGCAAAATTGGTTGAAATAAATTTCTTATGTCGAGCCAACGACAATAAAAATGCGCTTGTTGGGAGGCAACCCAATATTTTATTTTAATTTCGCTTTTATTTTTAAATTTTCTATTGTTTTAATTTTATTTGTGGTTTAATTAGTTTTTCTTGCTTGTGTTCTTCTTGTTGTTCTCAAGTTCTCATTATGACTTTGGACCCACCTTATTCTTGCCAAAGAACTCGGACCCACTACAATTAATTTACGGGAGGCATAAGAACATCAGTTGCGAAATCTTATGGATGCTCTGGGGAGCAATAACATCCTTCCACCGATTAGCACCCGGTAACCCCGCTCCACTTTTTATATATTTCTTTATGGTGCAACTTGTTTTGATCATACATTTGTGCTAGGGACTAGCACTGGTTAAGTGTGGAGGGGCTTTGATAGCTTTCATTGATATTTCTGTTTATTTTTGTATTTCTTGTGTCTAGTTCTTTGTGTAGTGGTTTTGTTGCTTTGTTTTGACATCTTGGTGTATTTTTGTGGAGTTCGAGCATGATAGTTGAACACTTAATTGATGTAGCTGCTGATTTTTTCGTTAAATATCTTTGAAAACGTGAATTGCATGTCTTGAGCGGTGTTTGCACTTGTATTCATGTGTTAGTCATAGAATTGAGTCGATTGTTAGTTGCTTGGCTTTGACATTACAACTTGATAAATTTGTTCTTGGTAGTTGTTTTGGTCTTTTGGAAAAGTGAAGTTTGGGTTGGTGCCTAAGTTAAAAATGTTGAATTTGCTATGTGGTTGGAGGAAAAATAAATAAAAGGAGTTCTAGTTGAAGAATTGTGAAAAAAATAACGAGGGACCGATACTACTGCTTTTGGGGGCTCAAGTGTAAAAAAAAAAAAGAAAAGAAAAAAAAAGAACATGAAAAGAGCTAAAACCCGAAAGTAGTGAGGAGCCGAGTCCTCCTTTGAAAAAAAGAAGAAAAGAAAAGAAAAAAATAAAGGAGTTAGGCACCACTCAGATTTTTACTTTGAAGAAAAGACTGAAAATAATTTATTTGAGAACAAGTTGTTAGGGAGTTTTGGAGATGACTTGAGTAGCTAAGAGTGGATGAGGTTACGTGATTGATTTTAAGTATAAGTTGTAATTATTTTGATAGGCACGTGATACATGAGTTTGGCTCGGGAATTCGGTAGCTAGGGAAATAGAAGAGTGTCTTAAGCTGTTTTTGCTTGAACAGGTGTGTAGTGTTTGCTTGAAGACAATCAAAGGTCTAAGTGTGGGGGATTTGATAAGTGGAATTTTGTGTGTATTTTGTGTGGTTAATATAATTATTTTATTATTAATTAAGTGCCACTATTTATTATTTCCACTTATTTTATTTCTGTCGCCTTTTTACCGTGATGTTTTGTTTCTTTATTAAATACAGGTAAATAGGCAATTTTGGGAGCACGGGATAAAAAATCGAGAAGTAGAGAATCGGAAGCCGCGCGCTCGAGAATGGAAAGAGGATGATTGAGAGAGAAGATTGATTGCTTCCTTGTGGAGAAAAGTCAACTTGGGGGAAAGGGGATGAACACGGACGTTAGAGGAAAGAAACCAAAGAAGCGAAAAGAACGCAGGAAGAGGGGGAGAACGTGACTAGAATTTTCCGAGAGAAAAAGAAGAGAACATTTTTATTATTTCTTTTGTAATTCTTGTTCGTACGTTTTCTTGTAATCGTGCATACTATGGCCTCGCGTAGAGGCTAAACCACTTTCTAATCCGAGGATGCCGTAACACGAAATGTTTCATCGTTTTTAATAGTAACGTACCTCTATCTTAATTTGTTTTTCTTGTTGTTTGTTTAATTGCTAGGCGTAGTTCGAATTATTATTTATGTGAGTCTCGATCATCTTGCATGCCTAATATTCGTTCGTAGCTAAATTACATGCTATAATCCGTAATTATTATTTGCGTGTAATTGTGGTAGCGAATAGAGTTTGTAGCTCTAAGGACAACGAATTCTAGATTGTATGATTCGAACGTTTCATTTTCATAGTCTAGTTCGCCCTATTAGTTTGGCACGTTAATGCATCGCATGAATTGAATCCTAAATACATGTTTTGGGGTTATTCGGTGGGATAGATTAATAAGGGTCGTACTCACTAATTAATTAAACTTAAGAACTAATTCGAGCTAGTTTGGTCGTACCACTAGTTTAGGGGTGAGATTCGAGATAAGATAGAGGTATTAGTTGCTATCACGAAGAGGTATTTCGGGAGGTTATCCTTGGGTTAGATAATTTTCTCATCGATTGTCAGTTCCATTGTATTGCTTTTTATCTTATTAATTTTGCTTGAGTTACGTTAGTGAAAATTATCCAATCCCCTATTTTACTTGTTTTGTTACACGAAAATATTTAATATAATTAACTAGTCCTGTGGGTTCGACCCCTTACTTGTCCTACTACATTAGTAGGTTGGTTTAGGTAACTAATTTATTTTTGGGTGCCGCGACAACACACCATTTGTTCTCCCCTCTGTTGGGAGGTTACATTTTATTTTTGAACTCGTATCGCCCCCTTGCCGAGGGCCCTTTTGTCATGAATGGATGCCCCTCCTCCCTTGCTTGGGAGTTTATTTTCATGTTTGTTGTTTATCCTCCCTTGCCGGGAACTTATCGTTGCATGTATGCTTGTGTCCTCCCTTGCCGGGAGTTGCATGTATGCTTGTGTCCTCCCTTGCCGGGAGTTGTATGTTTCTTATCTGCAATTTTCGGTACTGATTTCGCTGCATGTTTTTCAAAGCTGTTTAGCTCGTTAAGCTGTTAGCTTGAATGCATGCCTTAAGCACTAGGAACATAATACTAGCTTGTAGCGTGAATATATCCTTTTTCTCATAGGTGATAACCCATCTGCCTACAATTCCCTTTTTCATCTCTAGGGGTTTATGCTTTAGGTTCTCGGGTTTTCCCTTGACTTCGTAGTCCAAGAGTTCCTCTAGGCGGCTTTTATAAGCTCGCGGTTACATTTTTCTTCTAGGTTTAGCGTAGTTTCCTTTCGAAAAAACTAGTTAAGACCATCTTCCTCAAATTCAGGTAAATTTAAACCATTCTCGTAGGTTTAACCTAGTGTTTCCAAAGCTTTCTTAGTTTCCTTCTTTGGAAATCTTCCCTCCAGGTTAGGGCCGGTCAAACCCTTTACGTAGGTTTATGTTAGCCAATACCTTTTACAGGTTCAAATTAGCTTCCTCTTATGAGACCCTATTCTAGCTTAGGTAACTTAATCTAACTTGACAAAACCCTTGCTAGGTTTAGGTTAGTTAAGATCTTTTCCTATGTTCAAGGCTTCCTCTTAGCCTTCCCGTGGCGACCTTCTTTGGGTTTGAGTCGGGTAAAACCTTTCTTTAGGTTTAGCTTTATCAAAAACCTTTCTGTAGGTTTAGTTCAGTTTTTGAAGCTATTTCTTAGCTTCTTTTCTCGCAACCCTTCTGGGGTTTAGGTTAAGTTGTGTCAAAGGTATGCCCTAGAAGGTTTGTGCTTTAGACGTTGTTTCTCTATAACTAAGCCTTCTCCCGTAGGCTTAATTCGGTATCTCCGAGATTATTTTTCAACCTCTATTACGAAAATCTAGTCTAGGCTTGAGTTGATTGAGCCCTTGCCGCAGAAAACTATCTCGAAGTTAGACTTTAGTAAATCTAACTTAGTTTTCAAGGCCTTCGTAGCCTTTAAGTAACATAGTCCTCTCTACGGACGTAGGTAAATTTAACCTATGTAGATTTAATTTCGACATTTTCAAAATTTTCAGCTTTCAAATTTTGAAAACCCTTTCTCGAGTGTTGGTTTAATTAAGCCCTCCTCGTAGATTTGATCAAGGATTTTTCTAAGGCCATATCTCACATTTAGTCGGTTAAACCCTTGTCGTAGATTCAACTTAGTTTTTCGAAGCTATTTCCTAGCTACGATTCTTGCAACCCTCTCTGGGTTTAGATGAGTTAAATCCTCTCTGTAGGTTTAACTTAACGTTTGAAGCTATCTCCTAGCTTCCTTTCTCGTAACCCCTCTCCGGGTTTAGGTGGGTTAAACCTTATCTGCAGGTTTACCTTGGTTTTTCGAAGCTATCTCTTAGCTTCTTTTCTCGAACTTCACCTAGGCTTAGGTTGGTTAAACCCTTGCCATAGATTCAGCTTTTACACGTAGCAAACTATTCCTTAGTTTTTGATCTCGTAATCCCTTTTTTGGGACTAACCTAGTTAGACGCTTGTATGTCCAACTTGACGATATCTTCAAGGCTTTCATAGCCTTAAGTCCGATAGTCCTCTCTAGGCGTGGGTTACGCTAAACTTTGTAAGTTTAACCTAGTACCCTCGAAACTTCGGTAGTTTCAAATCTCGACACCCTTCCTAGGTGTAGGTTTAGTTAAGCCTCTCCTATAGACTTGGTTGGGGCTTTCCCAAAGCCGTATCTCATATTTTGCACTTAGTCGGCTTAAACCCCTCCTGTAGGTTTAGCTTAGTTTTCGGAGCTATCTCTCCGCCTAAATTCATGCAACCCCCTCTGGGTGCAGGTGATGTTAAACCTTATTTGTAGGTTTAATTTAGGTTTCAAGCTATCTCTTAGCTTCTTTTCTCGTAACCCCTCTCGGGGTTTAGGTGGAGTTAAACCTTATCTGCAGGTTTAACTTGATGTTTTGAAGCTATCTCTTAGCTTCTTTTCTCGTAATCCCTCTGCTGGTTTAGGTGGGTTAAACCTTATCTCGTAGGTTTAACTTGATGTTTTGAAGCTATCTCTTAGCTTCTTTTCTCGTAACCCCTCTGCTGGGTTGAGGTGGGTTAAATCTTATCTGCCGGTACTAGTGCAATCGGTCTCATAGGTGTATGTTCACCGGTCATGGTTTCTTTCTTTTAGATAATGAAAAGAAAAGAAGTTGAAACTCACGTCTCAGCTCTTCCTTCCCACAGACGGTGCCGATTGATGCGTAAAACCGACTTGGGCCCGTTTTCCCACAGGTTCCACGTGGGTAAAGCCATTACGCAATAAGATCCCTAGCTTTTCTCGAAAGTACTGCAAAAACACGGCGGAGGGTTCTCCGGCGTAGGCACTCCGATGCTCAAGTCGGATCACGGAAAAACACTCAAGAAAGTACGTAGGAAGTAGCTAAGTAAGAGTGATAGTTAATCGATACCGTTACCTCCCTTCGAGAGTGTTATTTATACGTACTTGTGGAGTAATAACCGTCATTACGGTTTCATGGTATGATCCCGCACGTTTCTTCATGGTGTCGATGTGATATCTTTATCTCAAGAAATACGCATTGTGCCTATGTTTTCCCTCCACGGACGGAGGTTGGACCCGATCAATGAGGAATATGAGAGATATTCCTTGACTTGGGCCTTAATTATCTCAAGCTGCTCTTTATCTCTCACATTCCTCGGTCTTATCGAGATAAGTGGCCGACATGGGCCTAGTCAACACTGTGTGTGGGCTTTAAATCTCGCTTGGGCCTCGCGGCCCACCTAC
Organism: Paraleonurus japonicus; assembly: GCA_030762865.1. Taxonomy (NCBI): domain Eukaryota; kingdom Viridiplantae; phylum Streptophyta; class Magnoliopsida; order Lamiales; family Lamiaceae; genus Paraleonurus; species Paraleonurus japonicus. Next base: position 40,539,353 of record CM061060.1, read on the forward strand.
AGCTAGGTTTGGGCCTCGCGGCCAACTTGTAGTTGGGTTTGGGCCTCGTGGCCTATCTCGTAGCCGAGTTTGGGCCTCGTGGCCCATCTGCATCTGAGCCTGAGCCTCGTGGCCCACCCGTAGGTAAGGTTAGGGCTTTGCGATCGATTTGAGCTCGGGCCCATCTCGGGTTTTCTCCCTCTATCGAGGATATTCGGTTACGTCATGGGGCCCTATTGGGCTGGTCATATTTGGGCCCTACGTGTAGTTAGGCCTTACATTTTTATCCGCATCAACTATCGAATCAATAAAATAAAAATTACAAATGAATAGCCGCAAATCAACCACCATTGTTTTTCTTTCGATTACGCAAATGCGTTCTTCGTTTAATTAGTGCTTGTAACTTGGGTCGAGTGGCTCCTACACTTTCCTCGTCGAGCAACGTAACATATGGATGATGGTGGTGGTGTAATTGTGATGAAAATGAACAAAAAACTCAATAATTTATAGTGGAGGGTGGGGCTGAAAATGGTGGATGAATTAGAGAGATTTACGTCCTATTAATTGTGCATGTCTGCTACCTAAATTAGATGTTTGACCATGTGGATGGTCATGATGAATTCGAAGAAATTCGATCAACTAAGCAGTGAAATGACGTCAAAATTCAAATGTGGAATGTGAGCTGCTTTTATATATTATAAGATAAGATAAGATATGATAATCTTTGAGTTGATTGTGTTGAGGTAGTTTGCATTTTGTGTTGTGTTGAGTTATCTGATTTTTAAAATTTTTTAAATTTGAAAATGAATTAAAAAAAAGTGGTACCGATTTTTTGAAGAATGGTCGGTACCATTTTACAAAAATCACTATGTGTTTCAATTTTTTTAAAAAAAAGTGGTACCAAATCGGAAATGGTACCAAATTGGTACCAATTTCCTAATTTGATACTTGTTTTCATTTTTTTAAAATTTAGAACAAATTAAAAAAAAGTGGTACCGATTTTTAAAAATGGTACCAATCAATACCAATTTTTTTAAAAAATCAATGCCTGTTTCAATTTTTTTAAAGTGGTACCAAAATTAGAATATTGTTGTTTTCATCTGTTTTTTTAATTTTTTTTTTTAGAAAAGGTATCCAATAACAATATTTTCGTCCATTTAAAATAGAGTTAGTAACATAGAGGTGCAATTGGAAAGGCCTATTTACATAGAGGTGCATGAACAATAATTTATTACAATGTAGTGCAAAAAAAAAGACACAAAAGTCCACAAAACCCTCACTCTTAAAATTGGAACAAATCTGCTATTTTCTCTCTCTTCCAGCTGCAACAAACGTCTCGGCGTACTTGTTGCAACAGATTTGACTCACAAAAGAGAGAGATTTTCGTTTCATTTTAATACAGATTTTCATTTTATTTTTCAAATTTCAAATTCGAATTTAAAAATTTTGTACAAGGAAATTTTCAACCGCCGCAAAATTTCTTCATTTTGGACGATTAAATAGGTAAATCTGGTTAAATTTCTTGTTTAACAATTCGCTGTTTTTACTAAATTGTACAGGAGGTGAAAATCTGGTTTTCAAAACACCCAAACTTGTTGTCGATCTAAAATCGTTGTGTTGTTCGAGAGAACCGCCATCGCCGTCTATCTCGGAGTTGAATATATGGTTTTCAAATCCCCCAATTTCACCGTCGATCTAAAATTGCCTTGCGTCGATCTTTTGGATGAACTTTTCGCACCTCGCGGCCTATCCTTCTGGTGAGTTATCAATTGAGAATTTAATTTTATTTCGTCTTTCTTCGGATGTATTACTTGTTCCTAAGTAGAATTAAAAATATTTGGTAATAAGGATTGAGATCTCGTTCTAGTTTATTAGGCGAATTTAATTTTTGCCTTTTTTTTGTTTTTATCTTATCCTGTGATTAAAAGTGGGTTCTGGGAATTTCAGTAAGGTAATTGAGCGTGTATAATTTTTCTAGGTGTTACTCGTTACTAATTTGCACGTAGTTTTGAAATTAGTCAAAGGAAATCAGGTTATGGCGTGCGTGCGTGTATTCTTTTGGATGAACTTTTAGCGAGATCTGTGATCTTTGAAATCGGGTTTTTTATCTATGATTCTTGTATCTAGGAACAGTGCAGGATTAGAAATTCCATATTTTTTTCTCATCGGAATAAGCGTATCCTTTTCATTGAAATGGTTTGCAATTGGACAATCTTTGGCGATATGAAGCGAGATGACTAGGGGATGTCGCCGTGAACATTATCAATGGAATATGGATATTTTTGGTGTTCATACGAGTGGATTTTGGTGGAATTAAAGAGATTACTTTGTTGATTCCACCAAAAATCCACTCGTATGAACACCAAAAATATCCATATTCCATTGATAATGTTCACGGCGACATCCCCTAGTATTATTTTGGATACACATATTAAGCTCATTAATATAATAATTTTGTATCATGCACGTTAGATTTTTTGATTGTGCAAGTTTGTTAATCTGATTGTTCAAGCATATTTATGGTATTGTGCAAATATTTTTTTAATACTGTTCAAAATATTTTTTCACTATTGTGCAAACTTTTTTTGGAAATGTCTCACTTGAATGCACGTTGGATTTTCTGATTGTGCAAGTTTGTTTATCCGATTGTTCAAGTATATTTATGGTATTGTACAAACATATTAATGGTATTGTGCAAATATTTTTACGCAATTGTGCAAATATTTTTAATATTGTTCAAAATATTTTCTCACTATTGTGCAAGAAATTTTTGGAAATGTCTCACTTGAATGCACATTGAATTTTTGATTGTGCAAGTTTGTTAAACCGATTGTTCAAGTATATTTATGGTATTGTGCAAGTATATTAATGGTATTGTGCAAATATTTTTTTGCAATTGTGCAAATATTTTTAATATTGTTCAAAATATTTTTCTCACTATTGTGCAAGAAATTTTTAGAAATGTCTCACTTGAATGCACGTTGAATTTTACTGATTGTATAAGTTTGTTAATTCGATTGTTCAAGTATATTTATGGTATTGTGCAAGTATATTAATAGTATTTTGCAAATATTTTTAAAATATTCTTTTCACTATTGTGCAAGAAATTTTTGGAAATGTCTCACTTGAATGCATGTTGAATTGTACAAGTGTGCTAATTCGATTGTTCAAATATATTAATAGTATTGTGCAAAAATATTAATTACATTATGCAAGTATGTAAATTGCATTGTGCAAGTGTAAATATGAGTATAAACCATATTCTAAAAAAATTATATATAGATATTTACAATTGGCAAGAATAATTTGGAATTTCAATTGCATAATATTTCAAAGTTCAATAGAAAATACAAAAAGAAAAGAAAATACGATCAAATGGGTTAAGCTCAATAGAAAATTTAATATGAATCCCAAAAAAAGCTTCTCCAGAGATCCATACCAGATTAAAATTTCAAAATTGATTGAGTCAATACGTAGAACAACACTAATATATCAATCAAAACTACCGAAAACTTCAATTTCCGTCACACAACAATTCGCGGGCAAGAAAAATTGCCAAAGAAACTACTCCAACAAACACAAATTCTAATCAAGGAACTGACCAAAAATGAATCAACTCCCTTTAAAATATTTTATCGAATACGTGGTGAGCATTTTATCTATACTTCTCCTTAATTTAATTATAAGCAAATCCATCACAAAGAATCTCAATTAATCACATCTACAAGAAAGTACATTTAAGATGACAAAGATTCACAAAAACTTGCAGATTCAAACAGAAAATAAGAAAAATATCAAGAAATCGAATTGAAAGAGTACCAAATAAACCCTAACCAAATAAACATACATTCAATTTACAAACAAAATTCAATCTCCACAACATACATACACCAAAACGAAAAGCCCATACATAAGAACAACCACAAGTGATGAATAATTATACCGAGACAAGTGACGGTGGCGAGGCATCCCGGCTGGTAGGCTCAGGTGGTCGGGCGGCGCATGGAATAGATCGGCGGTGCAGGAGCAGATCGGTGCGACAAAATACGTGGTGATGGCCGGCCGAAGCGGATAAGGTAGATGACATTGATCTCGCAATTTTTATTTGAATATTTAGAGCAAGAGAATGAAAAATTTTTAATCTGAAATTTGAATTTTAGAGTGAAAATTATAGATGCGAGACGAATAGAAATGAGAGAGAAAAAGCCGGCCAAAAGAGAGGAGAGAGAATAGTGAGAGTGAGAAGATAGTGAATTAGTCAAAAGAGGAGAGAGAAATGGTATAAGTGAGAGAGAGAGAGAAAAAAAAAAGTTAAAGGTGAGAGGAAAGAGAAGCAGGATAACGAGGAGAGAGGAGAGAGACAACGATTAAAAGAAAAATATGAATTAAGGGTATGTTGGTAAAATTTGTATGAGAGAGAAAAATGGTAGCACTTGGTTGTAAAAATTTCTTTAAAATATTATTTGAGAAGAGTTATTTAATATCATTTTTAATTTTAATATATTTTATTTACGTTAATTGTAGATGAATAGAAGAGTATTATTAGTTGCTTGGTATGACGGTTATTGACAAGGTCTTCAATATGTAAGTGGTGAATCGACCGCAATATATGTCTCCACCGACCCACCGTGTTCACATGCTTCTTTGTTGCAAAAGGTACATGAAATTGTCCGAGCGAATTTGAGTGAATGGTCTTATCGGACACATTCTCTTATTGATTGTAGAGACAAAATTATTTGATTGAAGATTATAAATAGTGATGACGTGAAACAATATTTTGATTCGTACAAGGATCAAGAACTCGTTGTTTTTGTGTCACTCGCAAAAAAATAAACAACGGTGGTGGATACACTACACATCAAAACATGGTACAAGTTTTTGATCACCGTCGTCCACCAAACCGTGTGAGATGTATGGAGGCGTCAATGCGGTCCCGATCAGTGCCCAACCCTTATACTTCCGGACATCCATGTGAGATGATTACGTCCCAAGTTCAAGTCAAGCGAGATAATATTTCCCGGTTTGATGAAAATATTGATGATGGTTGAATGAAGCTGAGATTGATGATGATGACGAAGAAGAAGAAGATCCGTTACAAGAGGAATTATTGAGGGAATATCGAAATTTTAGTGCTTATTTTGAAGAGATGTGCCCAACTGAACCTAATTCTAGTACATGGCGCGTTCTGATGTACCTACAAATGTCTCTCGATGAACCAACACATTTTCGCACCTCAAGTGTTACACAGGTCAGTTATAACAAAATAACATCTTTTCTAGTAAAGACGAGATGGTAGAGTTGTGGGGACATACCATTTGCAAAAGCGACATTAAGTATCGTGTCGAGCGATCGGATAAAGGGTAGATGGTATTTAAAGTGTAAGCACTCGACTTGCAAATTTATGTTTCATGCAACATGCAAACATAATGTGTGGCGAGTGGTAAAATTGTTGATCCCGCACACTTGTATTCTTGATCAGGATCGTTGCCCCTAGTTCCTTGAAGTCTAAATTTCTTGGTAAAATATTTGCGAAGAAGTTTCTGGTAATCATACAAGCATAACCGCGAAATGTATCCAAGAGGACATTCATTCCAGTATGGAATTTCGATAAAGTACAATCTTACAAGGATGACGAAAAAACATGCAATAAATGTGTTATACGGAGATGGTGATGAGTCGTTCGATCGGTTACTGCATATCTGTATCAATTGAAGATGGCCAATCGGACTACTACACCAACTTAATGGTGGATGATAACAACATATTTAAATATGTGTTTTTCGCATTGGGAGCATCCATTATCGATTTTCGAATTACGGAAGGCTAGTGATAGTGATTGATGGGACACACTTAAAAGGGAAGTATTGTGGGGTTGCTTTTAATTTGTAGCGGTGATCCAGGATGGTAGTGGACAGGTGTTTCCTTTGGCTACGGTATAGGTGATGTCGAGAACAACGATTCATGGACATGGTTTCTTCGTTGCCTAAAACAAGCATATGGTTATTCAAATGAATTGTTGTTCGTTTCGATCAACATCCGAGTATCATCCATCTTGTCACGCCCCAATTTTCATAAATATTAATTTTGAAAAATATTTAATAATTTTAAAATAAAAGACGTGAACAAAAAATTTAACCTCAATAAAGGGATATATATTTATTTGATAATAAAATTATTTTGATAGACAACGGAAGACTTAAAAATTTAAATGACCAATAAAAAATAATTTAATTTAAAATGTCAATCAAACAAAAATAGATTCATCTCATTAAACATCAAAACGTAAAATTCGGTAACAAAATAAACTAGTTTGAATTTTTCTTTAATGATGCGGATAAAAATGACAGCCCCATTACACATAAGGCCCATGGATATGCGGCCCAATAAGGCCCAATAGCATAACCGAGAACCCTCTAGGAGGGAACCGAATCCGAGGCGGGTTTGAGGCCCAAACTAATCACAGAGAGGCTGTAAAGCCCGAACACGGTGGGCCGCGAGGCCAGACCTAACTATAGGTGGGCCGCGAGGCCTGATCAAGAATGAAGCCCATAAGCCGATATTAATCAAGCCCATACGGGTGAATTATATGATAAGACCGAGAAATGCGAGCAATAACGAGCGGTTGAGAAGATTAATGCCCAAGTCAAGGAATATTCCTCATATTCTTCGTTGGCTGGGTCCAACCTCCGTCCGAGGAGGTAAATCGTAGAGCATAATCAGTTTTCTTGAGAGAGAAGATATCCACACTCGACATCATGAGGGTACGTGCGGGATAATGCCAAGAAACCATAATAGCGGTTATGATTCCTAAAGTACGTATAAATAATACACCCGAAGGGAGGTAACGGTATCGAATAATTATCACTCTTACTTAGCTACTTCTTATGTACTTTCTTGAGTATTTTCCGGTGATCGACTTGAGCGTCGGAGTGCCTATGCTTAGGAGAACCCTCCGGTGTGTTTTGCAGGTACGTTCATGTGAGAGGAGCTAAGGATTGCCTGCGTAAAGGCTTTACCCACGTGGATCCCGGTGGAGAAAGCGGGCCCAGATCGGTTTTACGCATCAATTGGCGCCGTCTATGGGAAAGGAGAGTTGAGAAGTGAGTTTCAACTTCTTTTCCGTCATTTTAAAGAAAAATATCATGACCGGTGAACGTACACCCATGAGACCAATTGCACTAGTACCGGCTCGGGAAGGACGGCCCCGCAAACCCAACATAGGGCGAAGTGCATCCAACCCCGTGCCACTCTCTGTGCCCAACATCGGAGAAACACCACTTGTTACGGTGGTACGAGGCGAAAACTCAACTCCGATCGGCGCCACCCAGGGAGTAGGAGCTAGTCTTAGAGAGAGAGGGAGACTAACCTACCGCCTCTTCCTCTGCAATTCTACATCGGGATTTGAGTTGCTAAGTATGATGGACACCTACCAGGCTACCATCAAATCTGATTTTCCCTCCGGATATTCCAAAGGTAAGTTTCATTATCGCGGTGGAACTTTTTGCTATATGAGAATGCTCTTTGGACTAAAGAATGCAGGAGCAACCTATCGAGAGAATGGTTGACAAGATGTTCAAAAAGCGGTGGAGAGAAATATGGAGGTGTACGTAGATGACATCTTTGGTGAAGAGTGTGAAGGCAGGGGACACGTGGCTGACTGGAGGAAGCTTTATCAAGACTAAGGATGAATGGCATGAAGCTAAATACGCGAAGTGTTCCTTTGGAGTAAGATCAGGAAATTCCTCGGATACATGGTGACTCGGTGGGGTATTGAAGTCAACCCCGCCAAGGTGAAAGTTATGCTCGACTGCGGCCCCCACTAATATCAAGGAGCTACGAGAGACTAAACGGAAGGATTACAACATTGCTGCATTCATAGCACGATCTGCAGAGAGGAGCCACCCCTTCTTGGGGATTCGAGGAAGGGATCCAGTTGAGTGGGATGAACGATGCGGCGGGTGTTCGAGGAGCTTAACGGCACACAGCCGATTACCTAGGTTGTGGCTTGATGCAGGGAGACACTTTACCTTTACCTCTCTGTAGGTAGGGTCTCACTTAGCTTAGTCTTTGGTGAGGGAGGAGGGGTCAACCCGAAACTGTTTACTACATTAGTAAACTAATCCAAGGAGCGAAGAGAGATACTTGGAAATAGAGAAGGCAACCACGACTATAATGGTCATGGCTCGGAGGTTACGATCTTATTTCTTATCACATAAGGTCATTATTTGGACTAACTACCTTCAAACAGGTAATCGGTAAAGGCTGATCTCTCGGGGAGGATGGTCAAATGGGCCATCGAGTGGGGAGTATGACGTGGATTTTGAGCCACGAAGGACCATCAAAGCATAGGCCCTATCTAATTTTATTTAGGAGGATACACGTGCGGCTGAGAAGGAGAATGGAAGGTATATGTGGACGGCTTTGTATCCATGCGGGGTTGTGGAGGCTGGGATCGTGATTATTGATCCGAGAGGTCCAGGAAATGCAAGTTGCGGTGAGTTTCGAGTTCATTACCTCAAACAATGGAGCTGAGTACGAGGCCTTGATTTGAGGAGCAAAGATGGCCGCGAGGTGGGAGCAGTCGAGTGATCATATTTTGGATTCCCAACTTATAACCCAACGGAGTTACAGGTGGAGTACGAAGCCAAAGATGAGAAAATGATAGCCTACCTTCGGCGAGTAGCGAGCTACGAGGAAGGTTCAGCTCTTTTGAGGTCGAGACAAATACCTCGAGAGGAAAACTCCGGAGCGGATAGCTTTGTCCAAAATGGCGAGTTCCGCAACACCTGCGAGGAGGGGAAGATCACCCTGGTCGCTGCAGAGGCGAAGCTACGACTTCCTCGGTAGGGGGTCATCGGAGTGAAGATGATTGGAGAACTAGCATTTACCGAGTGTTGCGAGAACCTAGAAAGCTGCCGAGATAAAAGGAAAGCTAAAAAATGGAGAATCGATACACGATGATCGGAGATAAAAATGTACGGTGGTCCTTCACGTAGCCTTACTTGAGGTGTTTATCCCCTCAAGAAGGGAGGTACGTTATCAAAGATATACATGAAGGTTGTTGTCTTTGACCATGCGGGGGCTCGAGCAATAGTTCGGAAAGCCTTGAGGGCTGGATATTTACGGACTAGCATGACCCGGGATGCCAAAGATTGGGTAAAGAAGTGCAAGAAATGCCAAAAGCATGTTGCCTTATCCACCTCCTGCAGAGGAGATGGGGGCCATGCACTCTCCATGTCTCTTTGCGAAGTGGGGATAGACTTGGTGGGCCCATTCCCGATTGCGGTGGGCGGCGGAAGTTTCTAGTGGTAGCGGTGGACTACTTTAGCAAGTGGGTCGAAGTTGTACCTCAAGCGAGGATCGAGGCGGGTAACATAATTAAATTAATATGGAGGTATATTTGATGCGGAGGTTTGGCATACCTAGAATCACAGTATCGAGATAATGGGACCCGGTTTACGGAAACATGGTATGGGAATGGTGTGATAACTGAAGATTGTTGAGAGATTCACCTCGGTGGCATACCCTCAAGCCAATGGCGGCGAAAGTCACCAACATAACTATTGTAAACGGAATACGTGCCCGGTGGACAAAGGCTGGAGGGAGGTGGGTCGATGAGCTAGAGTCGATGCGTGGGCTAACCAAACTGTAGCGCCCCAAGTTTTCTTCCTTTTTAAAATAATGTTACTTTGGGGCAGGCGCTACTAAATATAATTTAAAACTCATTTCCAGATATACGATAATAAAATTATTATTTTTATAAGCGGAAGCTATAACCAAATTAAAAATATTAACCCAAAGCAACGAGAAATCGGTGATACGTACTTAAGAAAGGAGAATTTAACAAACCTTGCTCACATGCAATAATTATACATTAGAAACAAAAGAACAAAATATGTTTTGTTACACGTTTCCACCAAAACACCATTTTCTTTCACTCCGATTGCAAAAACTCATAACATACATAATAATTACACAACCGAACCAAAAGATACGGTCTTTGCATCCTCATCGTCCCTCCACATCAAACTCAAGATGTAACAATGGATATGAGGGGTGAGTGTTTCAAATACACCAGGTGGAATAATCTCAATGATTGCACCGATAAAATGTATATGCAAATAACACATAACATGAAAACATAACTCATGTGCACATTATGCGGGCCATTACCCGGCTTGAACATAATACACATAATACGGGCCATTACCCGGCTTGAACATAATACGGGCCATTACGGCTTGAACATAATACATATAGTACGGGCCATTACCCTACTTGAACATAATTTCACAATTGTTTCATAATCATGACATATATCATTCACATATCACACCTTAACATAGCAATCATAACATAGAATGTTAAACTCAATTAAGAGTGAAAATTATCCCACCCGATTAGATATGAGCACTTTGTTTTGGAAGCGAAGCGCTTTTATGCTTGAGGTTCTTACGGCCCTACAAATGATATCGTGCGCTCGAACATTGTAATAGATATGATAATTAACTTATAATAACTATAATAAGAGCTTCCTAGAGTTATAGGACCACCGGATTTGGTCTAGGGTTAAAGGGCAAACCAGTCTTTTCCTAAAGATTTTAAAGTTCGATTAATGTGTTTGACGGTCAAAAGACAAACTAGCTAGTTTATTGATAGTATAATCCTATTTAGAACGTGTAGAAACTTCGTTGGGATAAAAACGGACTTGAAGCGAAGAATTTGGATTAAAAATTGGAGTTTACGGCGTACAACCATTCAGGGGTAAAATGGTCATTTTTATAATGCTGTTCGTCTCGTGATTTTAGAATTAAAATGTAGATCTTTGAATTTGAAACAATTTGACGCTGGTTTGGATCAAATCGGATGAAAAGCGAAGATTCTACAAGCGTTTGAAAATGAGGGCAAAATTGTAATTAAATGGAAAGTCAACGTTAACCGTTGACCTTTGACCGTTGACTGGTCAACTGACCAGAATTGAGAATTTGCATTTTAGTCCCTGAAGTTAATCTAATTCTCTTTGGCCTCCTCTACTTTCAAGCTTTTGTACAAGAGGTCCCTACGGTCATTCTACACCTCCGATTGAAAAACCGAAAATACCGTTGGAATCCTTACAATCTCGGCTTCCTATTTCACCCAAGCCTCGCCTCAAGCGGTCACCGGAAAGGTGGCGGCCATTTTGGCGAAGGCACGAATTTTTCACTTACGCCATTAACGTCCATTTCAAGCTTTTGATACTCCATTTTCATCGTTTCCTACTCACAACTAGGCCTATGAACTTTACTACATCCCATAATGACTCGAAGCGTAAGAATCAACAAAAATAAAGTTTAATTCTAAACGTTGAAACTCGTTTCTATGCGTCACTTTCGGCTTATTTTTCTACTAATTTCATACACCGATTCTAACAATGGAGAATATAATTCTACTCTATGCACTGAGACTTCACAACGGTATAAGCCTCGCCACCTATCATTTGCAAAAGCTTATTGTGGTGATTGAATGAAAAAGCACATTTAAACAATAATTTTGAAGCTTCGCACTAAATTTTCGGACGCTATAGGAATCGAAACAACAAGCTGATCTTATTTCTACAATCTACTTAATTGCTACGAGCATTTCCATATATAATATGATAATACGGAGAAAAGCTGTCGGTGAGGAATAAGGCGGCATAAGCTGCAACGTACTTACCTATTTCTCCTAGCTTATCGAGGAAGCAAATGAAAAAGTGAAGAAGTGAAGAAGATAGGATTGCCGTAACTTGATAACTTTTATTTACTTAACTTTATCTATTTAATATATAAATATTTATATATTTACTTAACTTTATCCTTTTAATATATATATATATATATATATATATATATATACTATTTAATACTTGATGAAAATATATTTGTACATAAATACACATTATTAAACACTATCAAATTTTTATTTCTATTTCAATTAGAAAAATTATCAAATTATAATACTTAATTTATTAAAATTAATAACATGTATTAATAAATCATATAAGGATTTGGGATATTACAAAACCACCCCTAGAGAGCCAACGAGAGGAGTCCCCTTTCACCTAGTGTATGGGGCATTTGTAGTCATACCTTTTGAAGTGAGGATGGAGACGCATCGCCTAGTCCACTTCCGGGAGGAGAAACGAAGAATTGATGAGAGAGAACCTAGACATGCTAGAGGAGGAGCGCGAAATAGCCTACACGAAAGCCGAGAAGTACAAGAATCGCATAAAGCTGCTTACAACTTGAAAGTCATAAGTCGGTTGCTCACCCCAATTAAATTAATGTTTTTGCAGATTAAGATTAACGGAGTTGCGGCGGAGGCAAGGTGGATTGATTGGTGTTATTTATTTTAGCATTTTTAATTCATAGCATGACATTAAATTTCTTTTTGTAAGATTATTTTTGGAGTGAATTAAGTTTTTAAGAAAATTGAGACAATTTATGCAATTTATTTTAGTTGACATTTTTTTATTATTTATTAAAGATTCTCATGTTCATGTTTCGTGATGGTATTTATTAAATTGTTTCCCAAAAAAATATATTTTATTTTTATGAACTCTTGAAAAGAAATTTTTATTCAAGTCGGCGTTAAAATTATTTATAAAACTAGGATGTGACACACCTAAACCCGAGAAAAGGGTTACGAGAAAAGAAGTGAAGAGATAGCTTCAAAACACCGAGTTAAACCTACAGAGAGTGTTTAACCCGCCTAAACCCGAGAAAAGGGTTACGAGAAAAAGGCTAAGAGATAGCTTCATAACACTAAGTTAAATCTACGAGAGAGGGTTTAACCCGCCTAAACCCGAGAAAAGGGTTACGAAAGAAGCTAAGAGATTGCTTCAAAACACTAAGTTAAACCTACGAGAGAGGTTTAACCCGCCTAAACCAGAAAAAGGTTACGAGAAAAGAAGCTAAGAGATAGTTTCAAAACACTATGTTAAACCTACGAAAGGGTTTAACCCACCTAAACCCGAGAAAGGGTTACGAGAAAAGAAGCTAAGAGATAGCTTCAAAACACTAAGTTAAACCTAGACAGAGGGTTTAACCCACCTAAACCCGAGAAAAGGGTTACGAGAAAATAAGCTAAGAGATAGCTTCAAAACACTAAGTTAAACCTACGAGAGAGGGTTTAACCCACCTAAACCCGAGAAAAGGTTACGAGAAAAGAAGCTATGAGGTAGCTTCAAAACACTAAGTTAAACCTACGGCGAAGGTTTAACCCACCTACTAAGAGATAGCTTCGAGAAACCAAGTTACAACCTACATAAAAGGTTTAACCAAAGAAAGGTTGCAAGAATTAATGCTAAACTAAGTGAAGCCTATTGAAAGGGCATAACTAAATTTACACCCGAAAGGGTTCCGAGACTTAAAGGCGTGAGAAGTTTCGAGAATCTTGAGTTAAACTGCGAGGGTTTAACTAGACCTACGTCTAGAAAGGATTACGTGGTTTGAGGCGAGAAAGTGTCACGAGAATATTAAGTTAGACTTATAAAGGTTTAACTAATTTAAACCCAGAATGCAATAATTAAAGCTAAGAGATAGCTTGAGGAAACTGAATTAAACCTACGAGAAAGGTTTAACTATCGAGACAACTCCGACAATACAAGGCTGGGCCCGCGAATAAAGAGTTTACCAAGCTCGGGGAGGGGTTATAAAATCCGTCTAAGGTATAGTTTTCGCAAAACTTAACCTGAATCGAAGGAAGTGTTTGGCTAACCTAAACCCGAAAGGGTTACAAGGAGAAAAAGCTCGGAGATAGCTATGAAGTCAGACCTATAGAAAGGGTCTTAGCTACCCGGAACCTAAGAAAGGTTTTTAGGGAGCAACACAAGATTAGCCTATACAAAGGTTTAATCAAACTAAATGAAGTTTTCACAACTAGAGTCGGGGAGGAAACTTTGGGAGTGCGTCTGCCTAAAATGTTTTGATTAAACCGGGGAGAATTGCACGAACGATTTGAAATATAACTCGGAGAAAGCCTTAGTTAAACCTACAAGAAGGGTTTACACTCGCCTAAAATGAGAAAATGCCTTTTTGACTAAGTTAGACCTATGAAGAAGTTCAATTCGGTGGAAGCCTAAAGAGAAGGTTTTATGGTGAAAAGTGAAAGCTGATTTGAGGGCTGGAATATATTCAAGCCTTGGAGAAATCGCATGATAGAGGAATCTAAGACATGGCTGTGAGAAAGCCTAGATTCAACCTCTAAAGAAGGTCTTAACCAGTCTAAACTTGGAAAAGGTTTCTTCGGAAGGAAACTATACTATGTTAAATCTATAAAAGGATTTAACTTAACATAGAGCAAAAGATACTAGAGATAGGGTAACTTCAAGTTTAGAAAAGCTATCTAGAAACACTCTTCGATTATAAGGTCGAAGGAGAATCTAAAAATCTGGGTTCAAGCGAACCTAAGGCATTAACCCCTAGAAATGAAAAAGGGGGAATTCGAGCAGATGGGTTATCAACCTATGAGAAAAGGCATACATTCAAGCTATAGCTAGGAAGAGGTTCCTAGTGCCTAAGTTATTCATTCAAACTAATAGCTTAGAAGCTAAACGGTTTAAAAGCATGCGGCAAAAATTAGATACGAAAAGCGCATATCAAAGCATGCAACTCCCGGCAAGGGAGGACATAAATTATGCTAACCAAAAATTAACTCCGCGAGGAGGATAAGCATTATGAACAAAGATAAACTCCCGGCAAGCGAGGGAAGCATCTATTCATAACAAAAAGCCCCGTGCAAGGGAGCAATCAGTGCAAAAGTAAAACTCCCAACGAAGGGAGAAACGAGTTTGGGTGCCAAACCGGCACAAGAAAAAGAAAGAAAATTATTCATTACAACCCATAAAAATACGAGAAAGAAAGAGATTGTTTGAAGTTAGCTGGGATCGGGAGGTTCTCCTGTCTCAGCTGCGGCGTATCTCCGCATCCTTCTCTAGAGCCCAGCTATACGAGGCTTCCTCTTGGGAGACAGGAACTTCCAGGTCGGGGGCATAGAGGAGGAATCAATGGGGGCATCTCCGCTGCAGTTATCTCAGTCCTCACTAGCTCGCAACCATCTTGTTAAGCACTGGAATCCACCATTCTTCCTCGATCGACCGAGAAGAATCACCTTTGAAGTGGGAGGGTAGGCATGGGTGTGAGAGGGCCGGTCCTATTGAATTCTCCCGTAAAGGAAGAGTCACTTCTTTGTTGAATAGCTGCATTGAATCCATACTCATAGAAAAATCAAATATATGGACCCATATCTCCGAGAAAGGCTGGGATGGTCCATATAGCTTTTCTGTAGAGTAGGCCACAAGGAGTGTAGAAATCGTTGACTGGCTCACGGGCGAAGAAGCTCTCAAGGCAGGACTTAGCTCCCTCTATCAAGGCTTTTGATGGACCGGGACTCCTCTGAGCATGGTGCCAGCTAGGTCGTTGGTCTCTTTCTCGGCGGCCTCGCGAGCTACTTAGGCCTTCGCTAATTCATCCTCAAGTTTTTATGCGGAGAGAGACAAGAGTAGCCTTTTTCTTCTCGGCAAGGAGGGAGTCCTCCAACTCTTTCAAGTGCGGTGAAGGGAGGAGATTGGAGGGGTTCCATAAGATGGGCCAGTAGGATGCCCAAGCTGAAATACAAAGGCATAGTCCACGATTAACATACGAAAACCTGATAAATGATAGAACTTAACATTAAGAGAGAAAAAGCAAGATTACAGGCAAAGTAACTAGCGGCCTGTTATTCTTGGTATGGGGAGAGGCTGATTAACCGATCACAATCTGGGCTAAAATCAATTATTTGAAGAATTCACTTGCAGAGAGGGCCAGAGGAATAAGAGTCCACATCAATAGGAGTAGAAGAAAGACCTTGGCTGCGTCTGGGTCGGATACTTACGTCGGAAAGTATCCTTGGAATGAAGAGAACCCTGGCTAGCTGCGGCCTTGCCTTTCGTGGTTTTGACTTCTTCGGAGGAGGATCATCCTCTGGGTCTTCCGGTGGGAGCGGGAGGGGAGATGAGTGAGGTGCATCGGGCACATCATCTTGAGAAACAGTGCGGGGAGAGGTGAGTCGGTGGAATCGGCGGGTCCTTCCAAAACTTTAGATAACCACAACATTTACGAAAGAGAAAAACAAAAGAGAAACGAGTTAGTACTGGTTATGATCATATTCATAATGCGAGAGAAATCGAGTATTTACCATCATTCGGTTCGAGGGAAACCCTCACGGGGCTGAATTTAAAGTGGGAGAGAAGACGAGGATTAGAGCAAAGATCGGGCAAGTAGAAATACCCATGAGCATCTATGTGGGCGTTCAACATTTGAACCACTTGTCAATTAGTAGAAGAAGAAAGGAGGCGGTGGGAGACGAATTCTTATAAACCCGCTTTTGGTTCTTAAAAGGCCAAGAACGGTTAGAATCTACGAAGACATAGTAATCAGTCCAGTCTTTGTTGATGTTAGGGGCTTTCCCCAGAAAGAAACACTTCCCTTTCACTCGGCCACTCACGTAATAAAAAGGACCAGCGGTTTTGCGGTTATCTTGAGAGAAAAATAGCTCGGTAGATGACTTCCCTCCATTCCCCTTTAGGAGAATGTAGAAAAAACCATCATCCTGATGGCATTTGGGACAAAGCTGATTCAAAGGGACCCCGTATTAATCGGAAATTTGGCACAGGAATTTAGGAGGGAGCCTTAGCCCCACTTCAAGCTGCGCATGCCGAGCGAGAGTCGGGAGTAACCAGATTAAGGCGTTCACCTTAACTAGGTAGGATTAAGTGGTAACCTGAAGAAATGATATTTTCTGAGAAATAGCTATTTAGGGTTTTTTCGGAGAGTTTCGAGGAACTCGCGAAGGAATCCCAGTGGCTCCTATCTACCTCGGGAGAGGACGATGAAACAGAGAGGAGTCCTTGCGGGAGCAAGGGATTGAAGAGTGATGGGAGGTCTGTGAAGAGTTCCGACTAGGAGGAGGGATTTTAGAGGAACTCGAAGAAGACATAGATCGAAACCTTATTTACGTAAAGTAAAAGGAAAAAGGAAAAGTTACACGGAGATGAGAAGAAGGATCGAAATGTAGGAGGAAGGATTTCGAGAAATTTGTAGTAGAGAGAGAGAATGTGAACGAAATTATGAAGAAGAAGAGGAATAGTAAGTGAAACTGATTTGAAATGAAGAGGAAATTAATTGAGGCGTGTATCGATTAATTGAGGCGTGTATCAGTGTATTGAGGCCGAAGAGCGAGATGCATATTCGACGGTGGCGAATGTGGAAACCGAAGAGTCGCTAGCGGGAGGGTGTACCCTCGGAAGTTAATGTTGCAGGAGGATTTTCAAATATTCCTTACTCCAGCGAGCTCCGAGGTTGCTCACCGGAGTAGGGGAGTGGTTGATGCGGATAAAAATGACAGACCCAATTACACATAGGGCCCATACACATGCAGCCCAATAAGGCCCAATAGCATAACCGAGAACCCTCCGGGGAGGGAACCGAATCCAAGGCGGATTTGAGGCCCAAACTAATCACGAAAGGCTGCAAAGCCCGAACTTGGCAACAGGCGAGGCCACAAGGCCTAAGCACAGGTACGAGTGGGCCGCGAGGCCCGATCGAGTGAAGCCCATAAGCCGATATTAATCAAGCCCATATGGGTGAATTATATGATAAGACCGAGAAATGCTAGCAATAACAAGCAATTGAGAAGATTAAGACTCAAGTCAAGGAATATTCCTCATATTCTTCGTTGATCGGGTCCAACCTCCGTCCGTGGAGGAAAATCGTAGGCATAATCAGTTTTCTTGAGAGAGAAGATATCCACACACGACATCATGAGGGAATGTGCGGGATAATGACAAGAAACCAAAATAGTGGTTATGATTCCTAAAATACGTATAAATAATATACCCCGAGAAGGAGGTAATGGTATCGAATAACTATCACTCTTACTTAGATACTTCTTACGTACTTTCTTGAGTGTTTTCCGGTGATACCGACTTGAGCGTCGGAGTGCCTACGCCGGAGAACCCTCCGGCGTGTTTTGCAGGTACGTTCGTGTGAGAGGAGCTAAGGATTGCACTGCGTAAAGGCATTACCCACGTGGAGCCCAGGTGGAGAAAGCGGGCCCAGGTTAGTTTTTACGCATCATTTAATATTAGCAAAATAAAATAATGGCATCCACCGCCTCTCCTCGCCATCAGCTCCTCAATACGAAAATATTAAAATTGTATTGTATGAGCAAACCACTAGCTCAATGTGATTCTCTTGTCAAGACTAATTATAACATACAAAGAAAATGCATAACCACAAACAATTATGAAATTCGGATAGTATTATCACTATTTAATAGAATTATGCAGATGCGATCACGGATCTATTTCAAGTTTTGAGAATGGTTCCGGCGATTCAGAAAGCTTGATTTTCTTTTGAAAATTCAAATGGGACTTTGCTATCACCGGATCTAGGGTTTCGGCCTTCTTGCCGAGGTCTCCTTCAACCTTAATATCATGGTAGGCATAGATGATATCTCCTCTAGTCTCTGTGAGGTGATTGACCGCCAAATCAAGAAATCCATTGCAGAAATAATGACTTTGCATAAGAACTCCACAAACAATGATACCGATGGCAACGTCCACTCTGTGAACAGTGCTCGTGTCATTCAAAATATCCTTTTAGGGGGACTCGCGAGGCACGCTCAAGCCTACGAGGCGCACATGGAGAATATTCGCAATATGCCGACCATTCAAACCGCCTCTCCCGAGAATCCCATGATGGGAAACCCTCTTATAGACACGTTGTGTCCCCTACGGAATATGATCGTGATGAGCGATCGCCCATGGTGGCACAACGTAAAGGCGACTATATTTCTATCAAGATTGATGACTCCTTAGTGCGAGAGAGGGTAAGTCGGCTACAACACACCCTAATCGGTAGGGTTTCATTGGCACCAGGAGACAAGCCATATACACTAGATGATCTGAAGTTGAAGCTCGATCGCATCCGGGGATTTCGGGAGCTGGATTTTGATTCCGTTGGGCAAAGGTTTCTACAACATCCAACTACCGGGAATGCGGAGAGAGAGAGAATCTTGGATAAACGATTTTGGAATCTAAAACCTGGAATTTTGCGTGTATAACACTTTGGACTCCGGGTTTTAATCCTTACAAGGTGAATAACTCTATAGCTCAAGTTTGGATTCGCATTTTCGAACCGCCAATGGAGTATTTTCAACCGCAAATCATCTATGCAATGGCTTCGGCTCTTGGTACGGTGGTTAAACTAGATGATCGTACAAAACCGTACTATGTGCCACTATGCTCGAGTTTTGGTAGATATAGATATGACCAAGGGTTGTGAGGATTACATTATGTATGAATCAGCGGGGTAAGTTATGTTCGCATCTCTGCGTTACGAGCAATCGCCTCCATTCTGCGGCCATTGCGGAATTGTGGGTCACAATTTGGATTCTTGCAGATTGGTACATAGGAAGGTTGAGCAAATAGAGAAGGTGAGCAAACTTGCGTCTGCCCCAAAGCCGAATGCGCAGGAGGTTTGGGTTCATAAGATAGAATGTGGTGATAAGGAAAAGCTTATTAATAATCGGGAATTTGAGGCGTAACCAATAGCTGGGAATACGAGAGGAGGAGTGTGAATTTACTCATGTAAATGGGTTTGGGTTATTAGGCGGAGCAGGATGAGGCCACATTTAAGGAAGCAAGGCTTTCTTCCAATGCTTTTGTTGTGCTCGAAGGATTGGAGGACGATGGGGTTGGCTCGCAGGATAAGGATGTCGAGCGAGAAGGTGGAAGGTTTACCTGTGGAGGCCAAAGATCAAGCCGCGATTGACAAGTTGGGGGAGATGGGTACTTCCATTGGTTCGTCTTCGAACTACGGTAGTTCACTTGTTCATGCCTCTAAAGCTACTACTAAAAAAGGAAAAAATCGTGCTAAAAGCGTATCTCGAGAATATAACTTGCGAAACAAATCTAGTCGGAGCGGAGTGCGGAATTCACCTCCCTATGATAACAACTACGTGATTACCTCAAATGTTGATACTGATGCACTTAAATCAATGCGAATCGTGGCTTCTAAGAGTGGCGAGATATGTGTGAAGATGATCCGCCGTAGTAATAGCATTGGTGGGACAATGTGTTGGAATTGATTACTTAGGATAGGTTTTGAATTCTATTTTGATTTTGTATAGAGTTTCTTCTCTTTCTTTATTTAGGGGTTCAATTTTTAACCTTATTAATTTTTAATGGGGTTCCGCCTCTGGATCGATGTGTGATCTTATGGCTTTTTATTTTATCTTCTTTTAATATAATAACTAATTAGACAAACAATTATGAAATTCACATATTGAGACATATAATTACGAAATTCACATATTGACACATATAATATTCTTATCATGTGAATTTATAAATTATGTTTCACGGTTTTCTCATGGATCTCTTTTAAATCCCACTGGGTTCCCCACGAAGACCTCTTTTCGGTCTCGTGTTCTTTTCTTATCACGGTTTTCCCAAGGATCTCTTTTAAATCTCACTGGGTCCCCCAAAGACCTATTTTCAGGTCTCGAGTTCTTTCTTTTGCATGTCTTTCATAAATTTTTTTGTTAATAATGTCATTCACTTTTCATAACATGTTGCGAGATAAACAATTTATTCACACCTTAAATCTTGATTGGAGTTGTAGTACTATGATATTTTTATTCTATGAATCGAGGTCCTTATCACCTAAAATAATAATTATGCTTAGAATATTAAAAGTAGTAGTAGTAGTAGTAGTAGTAATAATAATAATAATAATAATAATAATAATAATAATAATAATAATAATAATAATAATAATAATAATAATAATTAGTCAACTAATGAAAAAGGGGTGCGACAACATAATTGAAATTAAACTTACAAACCAATCATTATCAAATTAATTAGAATGAAAGATGGCTTTGCTAGTGAACATGCATGGTTTAAGAAAAAAATAGGGAAAGGAAAAAGATTAAAGTATATGTTATTATACAAATATTGACTTTTCGAATAGAAAGGCTCGGACAATATAATGAGTTGGGCGACAACGATCATATTTTCACCACTCACAGTAATTAAAAGAGAGGCTGCAATTGTTTTGATTAAAATAAAATTGAAGACTTACACGGAAACTTCGTTTGGCGTGAGGAAGAAGTTCCTATATTGGGATCATATTTGGTGGATTTAGGCTCATGAATTGGTTATTTATAGGAGAATAAGAAATTTTCTGGAGAGAAAGTTTGAAATTTATATCTCTTAATAAATATTTAGAAGATAGGAAAAAAATTGAAAACAAATCTTTTGGGATTTAAAAATTTCCTAAGAATAAGAGATCTAAAAGGAAATTCGAAATTAATATCCTTATAATTTTGAGCGACTCTCTTGTACAATATTTTACTTGTGCAATATCAATTAAATTTGGCAATTACATAAATCTCGCAGTCGCCAGTGAAATGGATCAAATCATTAAGAACGCAGATAAGGGCAGATTGGAGTGCGGCAACGACGACAATCAACAACGCAGATACGACGGCGATTATGAGACAATAAAAACAGTGAAATCCGATGAAAACAACAACGAAATTCAACTACGAGATCAAATTGAGGAGAAGAGAGCAAAAAAGGAGAAGACATGGATGATTTTTTAAAAATTGCCGGATAATTAGGTGGTGGATGATCGATTGATGAAAAGCGGTAGTGGATAAAATTTAAACAGTGATGAATACAAAGCTTATGCAAACTTCGATGATAAATTTTTATTTCTCGTTTAAAGCTGGAATGAATATCGAAACTCCTAACTGTCAGTTACGATTTATTCATATAGTAACACACATTTTTCCATAAAGTAACATGTTTTTATTCATATAGTAACACATTTTTTCTTCATATAGTAACACATATTTCTCTATACATTAACACGTTTGTGTTCATATAGTAACATATTTTTTCAAAAGTATGTATTCTTTGTAAGAACAATTATATGTTACTATAAGGGTAAGTACGTGTTACTAGTCCTTAAAAGAATAAAATATTGGTTTTGTTCATTAATAACACATTTTTCTTCATACAATAACATGTGTTTGACCTAATAATAACACAACCTGAGAGTAAAAATTTATTTTTACCTTTGCACAAGTTTAATACACATATTTGCCCTTATAATAACACATATTTACCCCAAAAATCTTATATTTGGGGATCAAATAGACCCATAATTTTTTCTTAACACATCAAAATCATTTCTCTTTAATATTGAGATCAAATAAGTCATCATCTTAATAAAATCACACTCTTTTAATAAGAATAAAGTTGTCAAAGATTAAATACTTATTTGATTCACACATATAATTAGATTATATATTTATTTGACCATTTTTTCATTTTTATTTTTGCATTTGGGCGATTATTTTTAGACAAATACATATTATTTATTTTATAGTAACACATATTTATCATTTAAGTAATATATGTGTAACCTACTAGTAACACCCACAGGAGCACCCGAGGGCGATTTTTTGTCCCCGCGAGTTTTTTTAAAATATCAAGCTGGATCCGACCCGACCCGACTAGGATCCGCGAATTTCATTAAATGGGTTATTTCACGGTATAATATTGCATATAAAAATTTGTTTATAATTTTGGGCTACAATATATTAGTATTAGTATAATTATATAATTACTAATTCTATTTATTATTATATCTAATAATTTATTTTAAATTTTAGGGTTGTTACACATGCAATTAGCACTGTGTATCCCACACGCTTCACACGGTCTCTGCTACCATCACTGCGGCAAAAGTATGTTCCGTTTAGGTGAACTATGGTTCAAATATTTTACCAAGCTGCGTATGCATATCGACAATCAGATTACCATGGGTATTTTAAAAAATACATTTGTTGATAATCTCGTTATTTATTTATTATATATTATATTGTGTTTCAATGTGTAGGGTCATGCATACATTACAGCAGTTGGACCGAGATGGTCGGTTGATGCGAAAGCTAAACACACATGATCCTAAAAGATGGGCCCGTGTTTGTTGTCTCATCCGACGATATGAATTCATGACATCTAACGCATACGAGAGTTGGAACAAAAGACTTCTTTGGGCACAAAAGCTCCCGGTTGTATCTATGCTCGAATGTGCAAGACTAATTCTCGAGCAATGGTTCACTCGGCGTCATGATGCAGCAGCTCATGTTTGGGTACTTTGTGAGGAAGTTGACAAAAAATAGTCGATGTCAAGAAGCGTGCAGAGTCCACCGAATGTTACGAGTTTGGGTGAGCATAAATATAAGGTCTTGGTTGTTGCGAGTTCTTTATTGTGAACTTGCGTACTAGAACATGTGATTGTGAAAAATTTGAGCGTTTGTTGATGCCATGCATTCATGCTACTGCGGCTACTAGGTAATTATTTTATTTTGTTTTTTATTTTTAATGTTCCATACAATAGAAGTTGTCTTATAATGTGGCTTTATTAATGTAGGTTTGCTAAACTAAGTATAAGTCGGTTTGTGCACCCCTACTACTAGGCAGACTACTGTTAAAGGAATGTGGGAAAGTCCAATTCAGCCCATGCCCCACCCAAATAAGTGGTTGAACCGGGGGTGGGTTAATCGATGATTTGTGAGCCACCCATTCAACCCGGGCATCCACGACAAAGTAGACCATAATCGGGCTTAAAATTATCTGTCTCCACGCGACGGTCACATGTTTGTTCAAGATGCTTTC
Organism: Paraleonurus japonicus; assembly: GCA_030762865.1. Lineage (NCBI taxonomy): Eukaryota > Viridiplantae > Streptophyta > Magnoliopsida > Lamiales > Lamiaceae > Paraleonurus > Paraleonurus japonicus. The sequence goes on from CM061060.1 coordinate 40,563,087, forward strand.
AACCTGGACATAATCAAGCTACATGTTCGAACCCGGTAGAGAGCCAAGCGAGGTGAACCAACGTCTTAGTGTGTTTGTTTATTTTGAAGTTTGTAACTTAACATTTGGCTGCTGCTTAATGTGTTTATTTGTTGTGTACTTTCAACTTAACATTGGTGTGTTGCAATATTTTTTATAACAACGTGTTAGTGCTTAGTCGGTAATTGAAAATTAAATACGTGGGGTCCATTTATATTTGAAAGTTTCTGATGAAAATATCATCACCAAACTTCCATAACAACTTGCCCTACTTATTTTTAAACAAACATAAACACAAATACTTGACACCGTAGGACATACGTAGGATTAAAACACCAATCATATTTTGAATCGAGACCATAATCCAATACTAGTAACCCCTTGGTCGGGTTAGGCGAGCTAGCTTCAAGATCAATAACCTTAAGCTTCTGATTTGTTCTCGTCGCGAGATGCAATATCAATAATTCAACAACTTCTTGAGTTTGAACTCGTTCGGTTGGAATAGCGGTGGCTCACCAAAGCGATATTTTGACCCATTCTCGGTAAGGGTCACCGTATGTCTCGTACGCATGAGAAAATGCATCCACCTAGAGGGAAAAAAATAGTTTACTGTAAGGCTGCAAATTTTTATTTTTGTAATTTTGATAAGAAATATATATATCTTACAACAACTATGGTACGCCAGAGTGCGGGATTGACTTGAACACGGTTTGTCTTATTCATAGTAATGAAATCCAGAGTAGTGAGCAACCACGAGAAAATACGATGTCTTTTACGCAGCTTGCGAGCTTGACGCCAACACTCCTTATAGTCAAATTTCTTGTTGTAGTACGTATTCACGATCATTTGTGCGGTAGCTATATAAATCGTTATTATCAAAGTTGGATGAAAGTTATCGATCGGTGCTTGGTCCGAGAGTGCTTTTGCAAATAATGAGTCAATCTTTGCTTATCCCGTACATATTCCATCATATACCGCGTATCCTCTTTACGGACCATCTTGAATTTCCATCAAAGGATGTGCGGTCGCTGTCTACTTTCATTTGACACCTTTCGCGAAAACAACGTCCAATAGAGGGATTGGTCTCGTATGCTCAAACTGCAATGTACAAGTGCATTCTACATGATCAGAAAGTTATATTTTTTTACTAATAATATTTAATTTTAAAACAAGAATAAATTAATTAAACACGTACCATAAATACAATATTGCATCCGTATAAATGACGTATGTATTTTCGGTTGTTCAATTGATTAACCGATAGGGTTGCAGGAATTTTATCAATACCCTTCAACAGTCTATGGAATGTACACGTACTCCACAGAAGCTCTCCCAACGCTCCATGTTCTCAATGAGCTCCTACTCCCAAGGGTTAACTGGTTTCTTAACTTCATCATCACCCAAAAGCATGTAGTGTACGAACATTATGTGTGCAATTTATAACATATCTTTGGGACTGTCATTAAATCTACCTAATTGAACATCTCTCGCAAGGTCTTCGGAGTTACACAGGTATTACGACCAAATAAGCGGTCATGAAATCCAGTCGAGAGTTCCTCATGCATCAACTTAAAATTAACGTTCATATCTCCAAAGCAAAGCCCAATGACTAGAGCAAACTTGTAAGCGGAGAAACAAATAAAACTTTCTCCAATATGAAACTATCGTTCTTCTGCGAAGCACGAGATCGATCACCTCCCGTGTGATAATTTCCCATTCACACGGTCCGGATTGTTAGTTTTCAACATCAATCGACAGTAGCCTTCCAAAACAAGAATTTTGAAAGGCGGCTAAGACATCTTTACCAACAAAATTCAACCTAGAAGTTATATCGGCTAATATACTCAACTGAATATCATGGTTTAGAGTAACTCGTGAACCATGAAGCTCCAACCTCTTCCAAGTCCAATCATCATCCTACAAGTAATAATGAATACTCCCTCCGTCCACTAAAAGTATGCTCGTTTGGTTTTGACAAGTTTTAAGAAAACATAGATAAAGTAGATAAACCAAGGAAATATTGCGGTATTGTGTGGTCCATTTATGAGTTAAGTGATTGTTTATGAGTATAAAATCAATATCATGTGAAAAAATTAAGTGGTGGTTAAGTGGTGAAGCAAAACAAATTGTTGAAAAAAACAGTGTGAGCATACTTTTGGTGGATAGAGGGAGTAATTATTTAACAATAAAATTAATTATAATGATTTAATTAAAATTAATTAGGGATTAGGAAATTTAAAAAAATTAACAAGTGTAGCAAATTTTTAAAAAATTAATAAGGAAGTGTGTGATACTGATTTGGTGGCCAATTAAAAAAATTAATAAGTGTAGCAAATTTTAAAAAAATTAATAAAAAAAAGTGTGATATGGATTTGGTGGCCAATTTAAAAAAAAATTAATAACTGTAGCAAATTTTAAAAAATTAATAATGAAGAGTGTGATACAAATTTGGTGAAAAAAATTAATAAGTGTAGCAAATTTTTAAAAAAATTAATAAGGGAGAGTTTGATATAGATTTGGTGGCCAATTTTATAAAAAATTAAAAAAATGGTACCTAAATAAAATTGGTAAATTAGTACTAATTTTGTTGAAATAAACAAAAAAAAAAAAAGGCCTACAGTTAAGCTAAAACAGATTTGGTGGTCAATTTTATAACAAAATTAAAAAAATGGTACCTAAATAAAATTTGATAAATTGGTATCAATTTTGTTGAAATTAAAAAAATGACATGGCGTACAATTAGGCTAAAACAGATTTGATGACCAATTTTATAAAAAATTAAAAAAATGGTACCTAAGCAAAATTGGTAAATTGGTACTAATTTTCTTGAAATTAAAAAAAAGAAAAAAAAATTGTGTACGGTTAGGCTAAACTAGTACCGGTTTATATTTGGAATTATTTTTTATTAATTTTTAATTTCAAAACAGTATGAAAAGAATGGAGAGAGCTAGAGAGAGAAAAATGGGGAAGGAGAGTGGGTGAGAGTTTCCCGTAGGTCTACCCATCCCTTTTCCAAGCATTTTCGGTGAGGCATCTAAAACATCCTAACCTTAGAACTACCCAATACCCTAGCCGCGAGAGATGGACAAATCGGTACAAAGTTGTGGAAGAAAGGACTCGACGGAAGTGAGGACCGAAGAACGTACATGTCGGAACCTTCTCAATCATTCTTTTTTAGAAACTTCCCTGAAGATTGTGACATGGATTTTATCGGGAAAAAGTTTAGTGAGATAGGCAATGTGATTGACTTATTTAAACCGCAGAAGAATGACAAGTCGGAAACCGTTTGGATTAAATGCGATTTGGAGCAGGGATAGATAAGGAGATTATCTTGAGTGGGTTAAATAACACATGGATCGGAAGTTACAAAATCGGAGCATACGTGCCGAAATATGATGGGAACTTGCGGGAGAAAAAGATTGTGAACCCCTTGATCCCTAAGAATCGAACTCAAGTAACGAAGAGATGTTTTGATGCACGGTGTGGAAGAGATATACCAAATGTCTCATATGCGAGATATAGCGGAGGGTAGGAAGGAGAAGACACATGAGATACATGAGACACATGAGCCACCGGGAGACTCGAGGGATAACGATTATCACATCTCCTCGGAAAATGAGAATCACACTGTCTTACACTTCCAATCACGAAATGAGGAAAAAGCAGTGGCTTGAGAATTGCATTATCGGGGTGTTAAAGAAAGGGATTACATGGGAAAATTACAAGGAGGAGATGCAAGAGGAATGTGGCAAACTTTGATTCTTAAGAACCATCGGAGAGGATGCTATACTTATACAAAATAATTAGGAAAATCCAACCGAATACTTGAAAAGGATTTAGATGAGTGGTTTGCTCACTTTGGTTTGAATGGTTCGTAGACTGGAAGGAAGCAGACGTAAATCACAAGAGAATGGTTTGGACTAGATGGTACGGGATTCCACCGCATGTGCGGGATATTAGATTTTTAGACTTTTTGCTTCAAAGTAGGAAACCTAATCAAGCTTTGGGCGAATCAACTATAAACAAAGAACGTTGTGATTTCGCGAGTTCTTGTTTCGGTCTCATATCCGAAGGAATTAAATTAGATTTTCCAGGTCAATATTGATAATTCAATGTTTACCATCGGGGTTGTGGAGGAACTAGATTGGTCAATCAATGAAGGGCCATGGGAGGGTGACGATGAGGAATCGAAGATGAGGATACCCGATCACAATGGTCAAATGAGGGGAAAAGAGAGGTTTGGTGGCCGGCGGCCGCCATCGCTCATAGCCGGATCTTGTCGGCGAAGAAGATGATCAGATTTCGAATGAAGTCAACTGGAATCCAAAATATCTCATCGAAATTGAAGATCAAGGCGGCGCACGTGTGTGATTGGAGTAGTATTTTTGGGCAAGCGGTATTAAGACCAATCGCAAATATCGAATCCAAAGGAGTAAGTATGCAAGTGAGGCCCTAAGGATACAAGTTCTAAGTGACTAGTGTTGCAAGGATGGGTTTAGGACAAAATTCAACAAAAATATGGCAAGAATTAAAATCTAAAACTAATGCAAGCAATTGATCAAACACTTAAAATGCAATATCAAACAAGCTAAATCAAATGGGAGAATGGGGTGTAAGGGATAATCTCCATCAAGGAATCCATGATTAACAAGCTAAAATTGTATCCAATTGCAAATCAATCAAATTAGAAAGCATAAACCATCATGAAGTTAATCGCTCCATTAAAATCATAATGCCTAATGTGAGTATTCTAGTCCTTCAAATCTCTCAATGTAGAAGTCCCCAATTCATATAATCATGCAAAATTGTAACCCGATTAACACCTAATCACGTTAGCTCAACTCTCGCCTATTGTTAGGGTGATCAACCATTAATCTAAAGAGACAATTTTACATGAAGCACAATTAAGAATCACAATTAGGAAGCAATCTAATTCAATTTATCACAATTATCAACAATTATAGCATGAGGCAATCACATCATCCTCGGTTTCAATTATCCCAAGCACAAAGCTATTAGTCCATGGTGCTAAGTGCAAAAGTCATGGGTGAAAAATCTAGGAAAGCAATTAAATCACTAATCACTACAAACAAGGAATTAAAGAGAGAAAAGTAGAAGAACATCACCAATTGGTCTTCAATTAACAAAAATAAGAATGCTTCAATCCTCCACAATGCTTGGAATTTACTTCTCTACTCTTCAATTACAACTTGAAACTCAAAATCTAATGGATCAAAATGTTAATCTAATGATTACTAGCTTGAATCTAATCAAAATCTATCAATCTAATGCAATTACAAGTAGAATTAAACTAGAAAATGATAAATTCGCTCAGAAACTACCTAGAAACTGCTCAAACCGATGTGGGAAGAATATGCTCTATTTTTGGATCCAAGTGACTTAAAACCAGAATTTTTCAGTTTTGGGGCCCTCGAGTCGAGGGTGAAGAGTCGTGTCCACGATTTCGCCAAAAATCCTCCTGCCTCGAGTCGAGGCTCAACCCTCGACTCGAGGAATGCTCAATTTTCCAATCCCTCGACTCGAGGCTCCTCCCTCGAGTCGAGGCAGCTGCAAATTTTGAATTATCTTCCCTCCATCCTATCCCTCGACCAAAGGTCGAGTCCAGTGGCATTTTTTCGGACGGGACTGGCCCCGACCCCCATTTTCACCCGTCTTGTTCGTCTCTCTTCATTCTAAGCATGCCGGTACTCTCGGGTTGGCCAAATTCCACCGATTTACCTAAAAATGGACGAAAAATATCAAATACTCATCAAGTAATACTTTTTAGGTAAAGAAGTGATACTCTACACATTTAAGCACAAACATTTTGATCACTTTGCACTAAAATAACCCCTTAAAACATGCATCAATTCACTCCAATCATAATACCCCCAAACTTGAAGTGTTGCTCGTCCTCGAGCAACGTAGCAACTAAGCACAAAGGAGTGAATTGATTGCAATTATGTCACATGGCACCATAGGCGAAGTAGAAGACAGTTGAACTCATCAATGATCATAAGTATCAATGCAACTATCCACTAGCAATCAAGATGAATCATGCTCAAATAAATGCTCAATCAAACACTTAACACATTGCTCCTTCCATGGAGTGTTTCACTCTTCTCTCAAGTGTATAAAGGTATGATACACTCAATCATCAAATTCACAAATTGGCACACCATATGCTTGCCAAAAGACGTAATCTCAATCAAAATCATTTGTGATCAATCAAGAATTAAAGAGGTCTTTCTTCTAGGTTGTAATGTAGGCTCTTTGGAAAGGTGGGATGTTTTTGGATAAGAGTGACTAAGTAGTAGAGACTTAAATGAAAGCTAAGCAAAACAATTCACATCTCTTCAATCATCATCAAGCAACTCTTTCTTTCAAGCAATTAGAGTTCAATCACCACAATTCACTTGAGCTTTCTTTCACTTAAGCTCACCATTGAATTTTTCTTCTTTTGATGTTCACAACTTTTTTCACAATTCAATTTTTCACAACCTTTCTTCTCTTCATCACTTAGCACTTAATTCTCCACCACACTTAACAATAAAATCACCATCTATAGCCAACACTCAAGCTCTACTAAACATGGGACAAGAAGACTCATATAAATAGGCAAAATGGTTTCAATTTCACTTGGCTTGACAAAGAATAAGGATCAATAGGCTCAACATGGCTCACTAAGGAAATCAAATGTATTTGGTGGGGAAAAATTTGGCTAAGTGACTAATCATAACAAACATGGCCTCTTATCACTTTCATGACATCTCACAAAGATCAATATCAACAAGTTTAGAGACAAGTTCTAGCATACAAATCCATGAATGATGCACTCACAAAGAAATTATTTCAATCGTATAAGATGTACGATTATAAAGGTACAAAAGCTCACGGGCTAAAATTGAGCAATGAATCAAGCATTATCAATCACATTCATCTTTACATAATCAATCAATAATGCTAGCTTCAAACTGCAAATCAACTAATGATCAAATCAAAATTCAACTAATCTTGTAAATCAAACACAAGTGCTGATGTACATAATCCCAAGCACACTCACTATATCAAAATGATACTCAAAGATATGCTCATGATCAAAACTAGCCCAAAATAATAAGAATCCAAGAGAACAATAGAATGTAATCATTATAAGACAATAAACTCAATAAGATCAAAGCATCATAACCATCATCAATAAAATCATCACAAATCCAAACATCATCACATCAAATCCGAATCATAAAATACAATCACCAATCAACATCAAATCATACAAATCACTAAGGAGATAAGGAACTAAATAACTAGAGGAGAGGGATGAGGAAGTAGGGAGTAGCCCTAATAGTCGGGCTACGGCGGCGGTGGATAGGGGCCCTGCACGAAGTTCCAGGAGAGGCTGGCTGCTGGAGGAGCGCATACATATCCTGCCGAAGTCTTACGAGTCTCCTCCGGCATCCAATAACACTCATCTGGCGAGTCGAGCAATCGAGCTGCATACGCTGGCTATCGGCTCACATCTCCTCCGTCGAGTCCACGGCCTCACGGGATGAGCTCCCAGTCTCGTACTCTCGACTCCTCATCTCATCCTGCCAATACATGTTAAGCTCCGACCTATAATCCTCATCCATATGTCTTGGCTCATCCTCCCGAGCCTGCTCCTCCTCGTCCTTATCATCATCATGTCCTACATTAGCTCTCTCGGTGGCATCCTCGGCCTCATCCTCATCGAGACCCGGATCGATGTCCCTCCTCATCATCGTCATCGTCCCGGAGGACATCTCCATGCTCGCGGGTATAGGCGTCAATTGCCTCGTGTGACGCTGTGACCACATGCGGAGGTTGATGGTCACAAAAGCCTAAGCACCGAACACCGTCATCAACCTCTTATTCGGAAGAGGGAATCGGCCACCGTGGTGCTGCTGGAAGCACCAAGTCCTACCGATGCGGTCGAGTGTCCTCATACGCCGCATGGTATCTATAGTGAGATCGGGGCCCTCCGGTGCTCGAGGTTGTGAGTAGGAATGCCGAGGTGCTCGGCAATCAAAGTGATCATACCCCGAAGTGAATCTTCTTAAACTTCATGCTCGTAACTCGCTCAAAAAGGTAGCGAGAGATAGGTAACGACATTAAAGCTGGACCCGTGCAGTAAAGCACCAAATAACATAGAGCTCCTCTGAAACAACGGCTCTCGCGAATATAGTGCTCGTGAGGATCTTCTCCAAGTATCTAACCACCGGGTTCGGATGTGGGTGCTCTTCGATTTGCCGAAATAAGGCGAGGCTGATCCGGTGCCCTTGAATCTAAAATTCTTCTCCAAAACTTCTTTGCATTGTACTCCTTTCGATGTTGAGGAGTGATCTATCGGGAGTCGATGGGTGCTCCAATGATCTCGTTGACCTCGTCCACGGTCAACGTGTACTCATTACCCATGAGCTCGAAAGTGATGGCCCGAGGAAATTTGGTCTTCTTGGCCTTATCAAATCGGACGGTGCAGAGGAACTCCAAGGTAAGTCCAGGATACGTCCTCGGCCTCTTCATCAAGAAGCCTCCCATACCGATCTGCTAAAAAGGCGAGGAATGTCCTCCTCAATCCCCATGGATGTCATGCAGTCAAGATCAACAAGGCGGGTCTTGACTACCTTGTTGTATAGCTCAGCATACAATGTAATGTGCTTCATCCACTTGAAATCGTCCCATGGGATACCGAAGTCGAAGGCATCTTGTGAGCAAATCGATATCCCTCTCTCGTCTTTGGATCTCCTCATCCGAATAATTATGGCCATCAACTCCCTAAACATTTTCCTGCAAAAATTCCCCAAGGCAAGAATAAGCTCCACAAAAAGAAATTCGAGCAAAGAAAATGATATCAAGCATACCATGAACGAGTCAATCATCATCAACATATCCAATCAATACACTCCTAGTGACTAAGCAAAAATCCCCAACACATGGTCAAATAGTCGGCTAAGTAATGAAATCAATAGAAGTGCTCCAATGAATCTCAACAATATGCATACTTAACTAGAATGACCTCAACAATTAACAATGACAAATATGCTCACCAAAAATCATGCAATTAAGCTCCAAAAAGTGACCACAAATAATAAGCCATCTAGCAAGTATTTCGACATATAAGCATCACCAAAATTGCACTTCCATCATCAATACTCAACTCAAGCTGGACCAATTTACAAAAACAATATCACTAGGAATTCCTACAAATATGCCAAAATCAATCCTAAGTCAAAATCCACAAATAAATGGGCAATACATCACAATTGATCCTAGGCATGCTTCTAAACTTATCAAACAATCCAATTAATCTCAACAAGGCTCCAATTCGTCCATAGCAATCAAGCATATACGGTATTAGAATACATGCCAAATGAAAATTCAAATTCAATGAAAATCTAGCATAATCCTAAAACCCATGCAATAATCACCCAAAATGACGAAATTGAAGGCCAAAGGATAAAGAACAACATACCTTGGTGTTAATTTCGGCCTAAGAATGATTTTGGAAGAAACCCAAGCAATTTGTCGAAAAACCCCCAAATTGAATCTTCAAAAACCCCAAAATTCAAACTTGAATCCAATGTGTGTGATAATGTTATGAAAGGATGGTGTTTGATCAGAGAAATTGAGCAAAGGGTCGCCGGAAATGTGTTGACGTGAAAGGGGATCGGGACTTAGGGGTATTCCTCGAGTCGTGCGAATGAATCAATCGAAGCTGCGCATTTTATAAAAATGCCAGCCTCGAATCGGGGCTCAGCCCTCGACTCGTGGGATCCCAAATTTTGAAAGGCCTCGACTGAGGTCTCACCCTCGACTCGAGGATGTGCGATTTGGCGAAAATTGGCTAAGTATTCGACCCTCGACCCGGGGATGGGCAACCTCGACCTTGGCTCGAGACCAGGGAATTTTGGGGATTCCGGGCCCAACCCGACCCCCAAAACTCCTAAAAATGACCTCTACGACCCCAACGAAGCCAAATATGCAAGAATTTACCATTTTGGTCCTCGATTTAAGCCCGGTCGCTCATTCGATCGAGGAGACCGGGTTCTCTTCCTTTTTGCTCATTTTTTCACCAACTTTTAAGCTTTTCATCCTTTTTTATCTTGAATTCCTTTGCAATTTCGATCTCTTTTCCAATCAACGTAGTGAGTGTACCTACAAACGAGCACAACAATCATCAAATAATCATCACTAAGAGATGCATTTCAACCATAAATGATCAACACCCCCAAACTTTGATGAATTCAAAGTTTGGAATGAGAGTGATACAAATATGCAACTCCAAATGATATCACAAATAAGCCCAACACATGAAATATACCCCAAAGCAAATAGCATAATTTCCTAAGCATGAGCCATACCAATCCATAGAAAAATCCCAAGAAATGACCAAAAACAAAAACACAGAAACAAACACACCAAAGCAATAAAAGGATGGGTTGCCTCCCATCTAGCGCTAGGTTTAACGTCCTTTGCCGGGACGGAACTCAAATAGTTCATACTTCCCTTTCATCGACGAAATGGAGATCACCCTTGTGCCTCACTAGATGGTCTTTTGCAAAGAGACAACATCCCCACTTGTCTTCTAGGAGTAGCTTTCCTCCTTCTTTGATTTCCTTCACGGTTAGCACTTCTTTGAGTCTCTCAACACCAAGGAGACGGCTCTAATCGGACTCACTCCACACCACTTGATCTCCTACTTCAAAGCTTGCTTCCTTCCTCTCAAGTGGTGTCTTCTTTTCCACTAACACCCCCAAACTTGAGCCATGCTCAAGTTTGGTCACATTCTTCTCAACTTCTTCCTTCTCTTTATCACCGGGGTTAAGCAAAGGCTCCAAAATTGTTTTCTCCTTCCTAGAATCATCCAAAGAAACACAAGACTTGTTAGCAATTATTTTACAAGAGGGAAGGAAATGCTCATTAGCTAAAGGAATAGAAGAAATAGTAGGTATGGAAACTTCCCTTTCAATGGAAGGGCATAAGTCAATAATCTCTATGCATCTACAAGTCTTCTTCTCCACCTTGCTTTGAGCAACCTCTTCCTCATGAACTCTTGTAAATGTCACTTCCTCTCCATTGGAGCTCACAATTTGTAGGTATCTACAAGATTGATGTTTGTAGGAATCACCTCTCCTAGCTCCAATTTCTCAAACACGGACAAAGGCATAACATTTATACTTGCTCTTAAGTCACACAAACCTTGAATGTTCACATTCTCTCCTATCTCACATGGGATAATAAAGCTGCCGGATCCTTTCTCTTTTGTGGTAAGTGTCTCTCCAAGATCTCCTTGCACTCCTCCACTAGCTTAAACATACCCTTTTCATCCCAACTCCTCTTCTTAGACATTATCTCTCTCAAGAACTTCTTGTAGTGGGGGATTTGTTCAAGGGCATCCAATAATGGAATATCAACATGCAAGCTCTTGAAAACTTCTAAAAACTTACCAAATTCTTCATCAAGCTTTTTCCTCCCAAGTCTTTGAGGAAATGGAACCGGATTAGCATTCATAGGAACTCCCATGCATCTTTCTTGGATTCTTCTTTTGCTTTCACCTCTTCACTTGTCTTCTTTTCCACAACCACACTTTCTTCACTAGCTTCTTCCTTTTTCACCACCTCTTTCTCATTATCCACTTCCTTAGGCATTTTTGGGTCATCATAGCTTGTACCACTTCTAAGTTGGATAGCACTACAAAACTCTTTAGGATTAGGCTCGGTAGTGGATGGATACTTCCCTTGTTTTGCAAGTGGTCCACCGTAGAAGAAAGTTTACCAACCGTAGTAGCTAGTTGCCCCACTTGATGCTCTATAGTCTTGAAATGGGTATCCATTTGATTTCCTATATCATCAAGCCTTGAATCATTTGCCTCCAACCTCTTCACTATCATCCCCAAGAGCTCCTCTGTAGTGGCCTTTCCTTCATTGTTAGGCGCTTTGGCACCCGGATCGAATCCGAGGGGAAATTGGACGGCGGCTCTAGGGTTGGCATAAGAAAAGTTCTCGTGTCTCCTCCATGTGTTGCCATTGAATTGAGCTTGAGGTTGAGGTGGATAGCTTCCTTGTGTCTTATTTTTGTAGGGCATTTGGTAAGGCCTTCCTCCTTGAAAATTCCCTTGATAGTTGCCTCCTTGATAGCCTCCTTGGAATGGAGGCCTACCCATGTAGCTAACTTCTTCCACCGGCATAGGACTTGCACACATATCAACATGAGGAACGGATGGACTCACACTTGCTTGGCTTTGTGAAGTAGCAAGAGCTCCCAATCGGTCCATCATAGTTATCATCATGCTCTTCATAGACTCTATCTCCTCAACATGTGACACCCTATGGTGTGCTCCCCGATTAATCGACACTTGAAACGAATCTTGGGCTATGTTCTCCATTATCTCGTTCATTTGCCCAACTGTTTTCGACCAAATAGATCCATTAGCACAAGCATTCAAAATGACCTATCCCCATCCGTCAAACCATTGCAAAAGTACATAATGGTTTGTTCCTCCGGAAAACCGTGTTGAGGACAATTCACAAGTAACATGTCATACCTCTCCCACGTCTCGGTATTGTTTCTCCATTCTTTTGGCGGAAGTGGGAGATAGCCTCCTTAGCTTGCACGGTTTTGGATGGTGGGTAGAACTTCATTAGGAATCTCTTGGACATATCCTCCCATGTACGTACGGTCCCGGGAGGTAATGAATTAAGCCATACTTTAGCTCTCCCTTTGAGTGTAAAGGCAAAAAGCCTCAACTTCGTTGCTCTCCCTTTGGTTGTGTCAAAAATCTCAAGAAATTATGCCATATGTTGATGTGGGCACATCTTCATCCTTGCCTTCGAATTGCTTCTCCCTAAGCATCCTACTAGAGCGGGACTTATCTCAAAATTATTGGTTTTTATCCTCGGTCTTGCTATCCCATCATAGTGCTCTCTAAGTTGTGGCTCAAAAACTCTCTCAATAGCCTCCCTTATGGTGGTGGCTCATTCATGGGTTGTGGTTGAGGATTTGGAATGCGTGGTGGCTCATGGTATCATGACTCTTGATTGTATGGCATTTGAGGATAGTATAGTGGGAATTGTTGTGGATGAGGTGGATAGTATGGGAATTGGTGAGCTTGTGGAGGATAGGGGTATGGATTTTGGTAGGGAAAGTATTGTGGTGGCATCCCTTGAGGGAAAGGGTCAACTTGAGCATTGAAATTATTCCCTTGACCTCCATTTTCTACTCTTCCTTCTCCATTACCAGGCAACTCCTCAACTTGAGGTTCACCAACCACTCTCTCCTCATTCCTTAGATCTTCTCCTTCCATAGCTTCCCTTCTTCGTCTACTACGATTTCTTCTCAAAGTAGCTTCTATCTCCGGATTGAGTGGCAAGAGTGGAATACCACTTGACCTTGTTATCATACACCTACAATACCACCAATCCAAGCATCAAATTCTAACAAAACAAACAAACAAAAATAAAAATAAAACAACAAGTAGCCACGTCAAACAATCCTTAAGTCTCACTTATAGGCGCAAAAATTAACTCCCGGCAACGATGCCATTTGATTGGAGTAGTATTTCTGGCAAGCGGTATTAAGACCAATCGCAAATATCGAACTCAAAGGAGTAAGTATGCAAGCGAGGCCCTAAGGATACAAGTTCTAAGTGACTAGTGTTGCAAGGATGGGTTTAGGACTAAATTCTACAAAAATATGGCAAGAATTAAAATCTAAAACTAATGCAAGCAATTGATCAAACACTTAAAATGCAATATCAAACAAGCTAAATTAAATGGGGGAATGGGGTGCAAGGGATAATCTCCATCAAGGAATCCATGATTAACAAGCTATAATTGTATCCAATTGCAAATCAATCAAATTAGAAAGCATAAACCATCATGAAGTTAATCACTTCATTAAAATCATAATGTCTAATGTGAGTATTCTTGGTCCTTCCCATCTCTCAATGTAGAAGTCCCCAATTCATACAATCATGCAAAATTGTAACCCGATTAACACCTAATCACGTTAGCTCAACTCTCGCCTATTGCTAGGGTGATCAACCATTAATCTAAAGAGACAATTTTACATGAAGCACAATTAAGAATCACAATTAGGAAGCAATCTAATTCAATTGATCACAATTATCAACAATTATAGCATGAGGCAATCACATTATCCTCAATTTCAATTATCCCAAGCACAAAGCTATTAGCCCATGGTGCTAAGTGCAAAAGCCATGGGTGAAAAATCTAGGAAAGCAATTAAATCACTAATCACTACAAAAAGGAATTAAAGAGAGAAAAGTAGAAGAACATCACCAATTGGTCTTCAATTAACAAAAATAAGAATGCATCAATCCTCCACAATGCTTGGAATTCACTTCTCTACTCTTCAATTACAACTTGAAACTCAAAATATAATGGATCTAAATGCTAATCTAATGATTACTAGCTTGAATCTAATCAAAATCTATCAATCTAATGCAATTACAAGTATAATTAAGCTAGAAAATGATAAATTCGCTCAGGAAACTACCTAGAAGCTGCTCTAAACTGATATGGGAAGAATATGCTCTGTTTTTGATCCAAGTGACTTAAAACCAGAATTTTTCGGTTTTGGGGCCCCCTCGACTCGAGTTTGGGGCCCTCGAGTCGAGGGTGAAGAGTCGTGTCCATGATTTCGCCAAAATCCTCCTGCCTCGAGTCGAGGCTTAGCCTCGACTTGAGGAATGCTCAATTTTCCAATCCCTCGACTCGAGGCTCCTCCCTCGAGTCGAGGCAGCCGCAAATTTTGAATTATCTTCCCTCCATCCTATCCCTCGACTCGAGGCCTCGGCCCTCGACCAAAGGTCGAGTCCAGGGCATTTTCGGATGGGACTCCGGCTCCGACCCCCGTTTTTGTCCGTCTTGTTCGTCTCTTCATTCTAAGCATGCCGGTACTCTCGGGTTGGCCAAATTCCACCGATTTACCTGAATAACGGACGAAAAACATCAAATACTCATCAAGTAATACTTTTAGGTAAAGAAGTGATATTCTACACATTTAAGCACAAAATCTAATATTTTGATAACTTTTTGCACTAAAATAACCCCTAAAAATATGCATCAATACACTCCAATCGGTGTGTGTCGGTGGATGGGTCCCACGCACTATTGATTTTGAATAAATCCTCGATTAATGGAGATGATTTGGGTTTATTAGATATTCCGAGAAAATTCGGGGCTCTATTAAAGGAAGTTGGAGTTGGGCTGGACAATTATAATCGGGGAGAATCTCAAAACATTAATTTAGGCCCTATAAAGCAAAGTTGGTGCGATGGGCCGACTCTAAACCACCTTTGTGATATGGAAAATAATTCTTTACCGAGGCCCATAAGAATTATGAGGAAAAGTAAAATGCGCAGGAAATTTATCCAAGCCCAAGTAAAAATTCAGATTACCCGTGCCTAGATGATTGCATAGAAAACACACCTTATTTGAAATTGAATACTCGGGAAGCGGGCCCACCTCAAATACCAATTTTTCAAATAGCCATACCAATTCGGAGAAGATATCCGATTCAAAGTCGGTGAAAAAGGGGGTTCAAAACTGCAAATCCACAAAGAAGAAATGCATCCCATCAAAGGTGAGTTGAAAAAGCGAGAGGCTAAGGCTTTCTCTAATTTTGTAGAAGAAATAGAAAGGGGTGAGGACCGAGATAGAAGTGATGTAACACAATTAATGAAAAATCGGTGTCAAGTGCAACGTATGATGGAGGACCAGGAATTAGAAGCTCAACGGACATGGAAAGTGGGAAAGGATTTGGGTCTGATTACGAACCCGATCGGATGAGGAAATTACGAATTGTGCGGTGGAAATGGAAATCGAGAAGAAGAGGATACAACCGAGACAAGGAGAGAAAATGCATTTGTGACTTAATGAAGATACTTTCTATAAACATAAGGGGCTTGGGGAGCAGATCAAGAAAAAGAAAATAAAAGAGTTGATTAGAAAATATGGTATCGACTTTTCTGTATCCAGGAATCGAAACTCGAAAGTCTATCGTGAGAGGGATTGCGAGGCAACTTGGGGGAAGGCAGAATGGAGTGGGCAATTAGAGAAGCAAATGGGCGTTAGGGGAATAATCTCAATTTGGAATCCCGAGGTATTTTCTTATTCTAGTGCTTGGCATATGTCCGGTGCCCTTATTGTCAATGGAGTTTGGGGGTCGGAGAGGATTAAATGTTGTATTATAAATGTGTATGTGCCATGTATGTTATCGGATAAGAGGGAACTTTGGGACCGTTTAGGGATTATCATTGGTCGAATTCCACATTATATATCTGTGTGATAGGTGATTTTAATTCTATTTGCGAGTCTCGAGAGAGCAGATGTTAGTATGTTGGCAAATTACGAGAGATATTCAAGCATTTGATTCGTTTATTTACGACACTTTGGGCTGGTAGATATCCCGTTGCATGGCGAAATTACACTTGGTACAAACAGGATGGTAGATGTAAAAGTAGAATTGATAGGGTTCTATTAAACAATAACTAGTTATCTCGGTGGCCTAACGCACATCAAGTGGGACTTAGAAGGATCAAGCTTTCGATCACCGCCCTTTACTCCCGCAAATAAAAGCAAGGGACTAAGGTCCCAAGCCTTTTAGATGTGTGAATGATTGGTTAACACATCCAGATTTCAAGAGGTTTATTCTTGAAAAATGGGAGAATCACAGAGTGGAGGGATGGAGTGGGTTCGTTTTAAAGGAAAAGTTGAAATTTACGAAGAGGGAACTCAAGAAATGGAATTCTCGTGTTTTGGGTGTCTGGATGGAGAGATTGAGAATCGGAGGCAGGAGATTCATAGGTTGGATATCATTGATGAAGTTTCTTTGGGCTTGAGGATCAAGAAATTATTAGAAGAAACAAAGCTTCGGTAATTTTGTTAAGAGACCTCAAAAGAAAAGACAGCAGAAACAGAAATCACGTCTTACTTGGTTAAAAGATGGAGATGTAAATTCAAGAATCTTTCATCAAGCAATTAATAAAAGGCGAAAGAGAAACGAGATCGTTGGTATCATGGCGAATGAGGAGTGGGTTGAGGAGGTTAGAGAAGTCAAGAAGGAGATATTTGAATTCTTCTAAAATCCCTTCAAAAGCAAAAGTAATAGTCATGGGAGACCGACCACGGGAGCAAATCTGGTGAAAAATTTATCTCGGATGAGGAAAATGACAAGCTGATTTCCCGTTTTGAGAGAAGAAGAAATTGGAGAAGTAATTTGGGACTGTGAAGACTCCAAAAGCCCGGGTCTGATGGGTATAATTTTGGATTCTTCAAAGCTTTACGGGAGATAATGAAGGAAGATATCAAGAAAATGCTTCAAGAATTTCACCAACAAGGAAGGCTTGTTAAAGGGTTCAACCCTACATTTATAGTCCCGATACCCAAGAAGGAAGCAACAGAAGACCTTCACGATTTCGGACCAATTTCTTTGGTGGGTGGCCTCTACAAAATTATTGCGAAAATATTGGCGAAGAGACTTAGTCTGTTCTCACTTCAATTATCTCCGATAATCAAAGTGCATTCATTGGTGGGAGACAGATTCTAGATCGCATCGTAACTCCGAACGAGGCTATTGATGAGGCAAAGAGAGAACACATTGAAAGAATATTCTTTAAAGTGGATTTCGCCAAAGGCTACGACTCCATTGAATGGGATTTTCTGAACTCTATGCTGGAAAAATTCAACTTTCATCCTAAATGGAGACGATGGGCAATGGAATGTGTCACTACGGCTCTTTGCTACGGTGCTTGTCAATGGGAGTCCATCAGGGAGTTTAAATTAGAGAGAGGTCTTAGACAAGACGACCCCTTGTCCCCATTCTTGTTTCTTATTGCTGCGGAGGGTTTCACTTACTTATGAACAAAGCAACGAAGTGGGCCTATTTAAGGTGGCGTAAATTGGGAGACAGAGGATTAAGGTATCACACCTACAATTTGCGGATGATACGATCGTGTTGGGCGAAGCAAATTTGGAGAATGCTTGGACAATGAGGAGGGTGCTTCGTAACTTGGAATTTTTATCGGGCCTTAAGGTCAATCTTCAAATATGCAGCATTTACGGGATAAATGTAGAGGCTGATCATCTTAATTCAATGGCGGAAATTTTGGGGTGTAAAGTGGGAACAATCCCTTTCTCCTACTTGGGTGTTCTTGTTGGTGATAATCACTAGAAAATCGTCATTATGTTCAGAATTATCCAAAAGATAAAGAATCGATTGAGAAGATGGGATGACAAGAATATTTCGATGGGAGGCAGGATTACTCTTCCGAACTCGAGTCCTTTCTTCACTTCCGACATACTATTTGTCCATCTTTCCTATCCCAACAAGAGTTGTGAGTGAGATTGTGAGCCCGCAACGTAATTTCTTATGGGCGGGTAAGGGGAATATGATAAAAATCGCTGGATTGCTTGGCAAAACATTTGTTTACCTAAGAAACAGGGGGTCTTGGGGTTCGAGAATTGAATTTTTCAGTGAATCTCTTTTGAGTAAGTGGGGTTGGCGTTTTTTAAATGAGGGAAATAGCTTATGGGCTAGAGTCATAAAGTATAGATATGGTGAGCGTTGGGGAGGGAGTTCGGGTCTCTTACCGATGGGTAGGAGTGGGAAAGTGTCTTTATGGTGGAAAAAGATCTTGGGTATAATGACTGGAGGGGAGGGGGCTGGTTTTGGGAGAATGTTGAAAGAGTGGTGGGTGATGGGTCGAGTATCGGTTTACGGGAGGAGAATTGGACGGGGAGGTATACTTAAGGAAAAGTTTCCGAGACTTTTCAATATTAGTTTAGATAGAGCGGGTAAGGTAAGCGACTTGGGGGAGTGGATAGATAGTCAATGGGTGTGGTCTTGGAGATGGAGAACACTATTTGATAGGGAGATGTCTCTGTTTAATGAATTAATTGCTGTGATTAACAGGTTCCCAATCGATTTAATGTAGCGAGATGCATGGAGATAGAGGTCGTCTAATCACGGGAATTTCTCTACCAAAGGAACATACACGTATTTATGCAACCGACGTTGGAGGTTTGAGCAAGAGGAGGCAAAAGCAGGGGTGTTTAAGGCAATCTGGAAATCGTTAGCCCCTCACAAAGTTGCTGCCCATGCTTGGCGTTAGATATGGAAACGACTCCCAACAAAGGTGAACTTGCGAAGACGAGGAGTGCTGGACAACAACAACTTGAAGTGCTATTTTTGCAACGACATGGAGGAATCGGAGGAGCATCTCTTCTTCTTGTGCCATGTTTCTCATGCCATCCGGGTTAAATGTCTAGATTGGATTCAAGTCCCAATGCCTTTGCAGGTAGATTCTTTTTCAAATTTTCTTGCCTTTAGAAACACTTTACGTGGAAAAAAGGAAAGAAAATTGCTACTTGTATTTGGCTTGGGGTGGTTTGGCTTATTTGGAAGTGGAGAAATGCCATCATTTTCAATAACGAAATTTTTGACGAGATTAAATTCTTGGATGAGCTAAAAGGAGACTCGGAAGTGGTGTGTGGTCAAGGAGATTGTTTGTCAAAATATTAGCTTTCGTGATTGGGTGTCCAATTTTAGATCTTCCTTAGCCTTGTAATTCTTGAGTGATTTTGGCTTTTGTAAATCTTGATCAAACGTTTTTGATGAGATGGATATTTCTTGTATCTATCTCTTTAATAAAATTTTACTTTTACCGATAAAAAAAAACAGTACCGATTTTTTCAAAACCGGTACCAATGGCTACCAATTTTATTTTTGGTACCAGCTTTTCTTTTTCTTTTTAATCATCTTAAAATAGGTACCGATTTTAGAAAATCGGTACCAATCGGTACCATTTTTTTAATTTTTAAATTGACCCTTAAAATAGGTACCGATTTTAAAAAATTGGTACCAATCGGTATCAATTTTCTTTTTTCGGTACTATTTTTTTAATTATTAAATTGCCTTAAAACGAGTACCTACAAGTTTTTTTTTTTTTAAAAAAGCCTTATAACAGTACTAATTTTGAAAAGTGGTACCAATCGGTACCAATTTTTAAATTTCGGTACCAATTTTTTTAAAAAATTGCCTTAAAATAGGTACTGATTATGAAAAGTGTTGGAACCACCGGATCGGCGACTCTAATTGATTATCGATTCGGGATCACACGCATGAATGCGCAGGCGGGAATAAAATCATACCTATTCACCTTAATAAGTGAAGTCGAACCGATTCTAAGGTCGAAGCTGCGGATCAAGGATGAGCCACAAACCTCACGATCTTACGCCGTATTCATATCCCTTTCCCTTGGACGTCGAGTGGTCGACGATCTTTCAAGGAACCAGAATCTGCCTCTCTCTCGATCTTACATTTTTCTCACATGTCTGGAGGCTCTTATAGGGTTTATTTATAAGCTACAACAGGGGACCCTAAGGAGGAATTAGGGTTGGGCTTCCCGATGGGCCTAAATGTCCCGTGTTCGATCCGAACACTCCACTTAAGCCCATCAATTATAACTCGGTCCACTAAAGAGTTATAATTGAATTACCCCTAATCCCATATTACAATATGGGCTCCTTTATTATGTGTACGTTTATTTTCCCGTGTTTAAGATGTCGAATGTCCATAAATTAATTAAGTTATGACAACTTAATTAATTTACATCTAATTCTAAGAGCAGTACCACTCATCTTTATTATCATGTCGGATTAAATCCACCAGCAGGTTTACATGATAATCTTTATGAGCTCCTCAAGGGGACATCAACATCCTAAATAATTAGGACACGGATTCCTTCTATAATCAACAACACACCGTATAAATAGTGTTATCTCCCAATTCACCGAGCCTATTGATTTAATAAATCTCACCCATTGGCAAATTAAAGAAACATACACCGAGTGCACGTGCCCATTATTATATGATTAGGGTGAATTATTGCATGGTTTTCGAGTGATTTAAATGCATAATTTGATGAAAAGTGTTAGTGTTTTGAGCTTTAAAGTATAGAGTATCACCTCTTGTGCTAAAAAGTATTACTCCTTTGAGTTTAATGGATTTCGTTTGGTTTTTGTCTCGTTTTCAGAGATTCCGGTGGAATTTGACGAAACGAAAAGTACCGGAATTCATATGGTGACGAGACGAATGCGTAGGGTGAAAACGGGGTCGGAGGTGCGAAATGGACTGAGAAAAATTCCTGGACTCGACCTAGGGTCGAGGCTGTGGAAGCCTCGAGTCGAGGCTCAAGACGAATTTGAGATTGCTGATTTTGGAGGTACCTTGAGTCGAGGGCCAGGCCTCGAGTCGAGGGCTACGCCAAGCACGACTCGAGGGCCGAGGCCCCAGTCGAGGGACGTGCTCAGCGGGATTTTATTTTGGCGCCCAATCAGAGCGCGACACGTGGAGGGTTGATACATACATATATATAGACGAACCAAAGGCATTTTGGAGACGTTTTTAAAGAGAGAGAAGAGGGAAGAGAAACACACATTTTTACACACTTATACACACACACATAGTAGGGTTTACAATTATTCTTCAATTTTGATGTTCTACGGATGATTTCTTTATGCTTGGATGCCATTTAGGTGATATTCTACCTTTAATTTCATTTTTATCGGTTAAATTTCTTGTTATGACTTTTGTTTATTTCATTAAATTCATGGGTTTATTTACTTTCATCATGTTTGGCTAATTACTTAGTGCTAGGGTGTTTTGACGCTTATGGGTGATTGATTTTGTGAGGAATTCTTATGGGTTATTTTGAATGTTGGTTAATTGATTGGATTGATGAATATTGAATGATCTATTTGTTTGATTAATTTCTAATTCCATGCCTAGTTGCTTAATTATCACAAGGAGACTTGGGTATTTAGATAATTCATTTGGTTGAGGGAATTAATTAGATAATTAGAGTGAATATTAGCTTAATACAATGAGACTTGGTTATTGCTATTAGAGTTGCATCACTTCCACATTAATTGCTTAGATTAGTCGTCGGGTGATTAGTGAAGAGACCATAGGTAAGGTGCCTTAGTATCGAAGGGAGACACGCTAGGGAACCTATTGACTCGTGTTCTTGTCCCGGGAGGAAAGGGTGACTTAGTCCTTTCAATCTTTCGTGCTTAATTTGTAGCATAATTCCTAGGCTTACCAAGCACGGGATTATTGCTTGTTTAAAGATTGCTCTTATTAATTGATTGACATGATAAATACCCATTTGAATTCGTTGCATAATTGATCCCCATTAATTGATAAGCACCTTGAGCACATTTTTATTATTGATTGCATTTCGTGCTAGTTAGTTTAGTTAATTGTTTTTGCATTTATTTATTTGAATCACCTTGGTCCTTTTGAATGATTTGTGCTACAATTACAATTAAATTAGTAAATTTAGGGCTATCTCACACTTGATTTACGTGGATCGATAATTTAACCGGGTGACTTACTAACTACACGATCCCTTTACACTTGAAGGGTGAGTGTTGGCTTTTAAGCCTATCATTATATAGGGACTAAGAAGACGCACATCCATAATGACAGAGGTCTTGTTCTTTTATATAGTCGGTAAAAATTGAACAACCTCATATGGTCTGTTCAATACATACAAAATGTACTAGTGTAACTTTATAGTCAAGATAGACTAATACCAAATTACACCACAACCGTTCCAATGGTTTGTCCAAATCCATCTTGGTTGTGAGCAATTATTTATAATCTATAAGGAAGCGATAGCATGATCTTTTGTGTGACACCACACACCATATTATCTACGGTATAGACTAATCTGGACAATAACAATGATAGATGTAACAATCATAGAAAACAAGTATTTTGATCGTAATGAATCTATGTTCATACAAAAGCTAGGCTTATAGTATACATCCTAACAAAAGTGGTACCAATCGGTACCAATTTTTAAAATTTAAATACTCATATCCCTATATTATATGTAACTATACCTCCCTTTTATAAATGCCAATATTTTCAAATTTAAATACCAAAATTTCGGTATCCATATCCCTATATTATATGCAAGTATATCTCTCTAATTATAAATTCAAATATCTCTACCTTAAATAAATTATAATTTAAATTAACATTATGCTATAAATTCAAACATCTCTACCTCTGAATAAATTACAATTTAAATTAACACTATACTATAAATTCAAAATATATATATAAAATCAAACTAGCAATGTATTAATTTATTCAAAAATTCAACAATAATCAAAATAATATGTAAAAAGAGTTTTAGACATACGTGATATTCATATGCGGATTGTGAGTAGTTGATAATACTTTCTTCATCTACATTGTTGGCAATTTCTACTCTTGGATACATGATGATTTTTTTAGTTTGAAGGAGATGAAGAAGAGATGATTTTTCTTTTGAATTAAATGGAGATACCGTGAGAAGAAGAAGAAGAGAGGATACTTGGTAAAAAAATAGAAAATAAGAGAGTGAATAGAGGAGAAGGTACCGATTGAGTGTTGTCAAAAAAATTAGTAAATGAGAGAATGAGAGAGGAGAAGGTACCAATGAGTGTGCAAAATAATAAATTTGGTAGGTGGGAGTCTTGGGGAAGGTGGGAATAGGTGAAAGAAATTGTACGTGGTTGAATGTGGTCAAAATAGAAATGAATTGGAACCCCAATATTCCTTACAAAGTTCTTGGAAAAAAAAAAAGATAATCTTAAGGGAGGATTGTGGGGACGGCAGAAATTGGGGTGGGGGTAGTGGGGTAGTAGTGGAGCCATTTTCTCCTCATGTTGTGTACCATCTTTTTACCTATTTTCAAGGGTATTTTGGTCAAAAAATATAAAGTGGGTATTTTAAATATTTTGTATTTGAAAGTGGGTAAAAATATTTACCCAACTTCAAAATGGGTAACGGCCAAATAAAATGCGTCCCATGCTTTGAAATATCACAAGTACCCCATAAAACCATGCCCTTACGAAAAGCGGTCGAACCTTGGACAATAAAAGGGATATATTAATATCTAAAAATACACTACCCACTTTCAACTTGTTATAATTACCGATAAAAAAAAAAAAACTTGTTATAATTTATTTTACCCACTTTGCTTAAAAATAATTTATTCTACCCATTTTCACCCTTTTTGTTTATTTAAAATCTTTTTTAATATACTCACTTTGAAGTTGTAAATATTGTTTTACCCACTTCAAATTAAAACGATCTTTTTACCCTCTTTCTAGTGAAAATACTATAATACCCTTGTTAAAAAAGATTTATTCTACCCATATGGCACACCAATACCCAACCCACCCTCAAATCCCCTTAAAACCCACCTAAAAAGATTTATTCTACCCATTTTGTTTAGTTATTATAGAATTGTTTTCATTTTTTTAACCTTTTAAAAAAATTTAAAAAAGTGGTACCTAATTTATAAATAGGGTACCGTTCGGTACCACTTTTTGTAAATTCAATACCTGTTTTTTTATAAAGTGGTACCAAAATTACGAAATAGTACCAATCGATACCCTTTTTCTAATTTCGGTACCTGTTTTTATTTTTAATATTAAAATTGGTATCAAAAATTTTGAAATGGTACCAATCGGTACCCTTTTTCTAATTTGGTACTTATTTTCATTTTTTTAATGTTAAAACTGGTACCAAAATTTTGTAACGGTACCAATCGGTACCCTTTTTCCAATTTTAATGTATTTTTAATATTATTGGTATCATTTCAAAATTTGGGTACCACTTTTAATTATTTTTTTATGTTTAATTTGAGAAGAGGTATCCAATTTTAAAGAATATTTTTGGTACCAATAACACAATAACAATATTTTCTTCCATTTAAAATTATATAATTAATTTTTTTATTTTTAATCTTATATTATTTTTGTTTCTTGTAGATGGATAAAATACTATTGGTTGTTTGATACAACGGTTATTGACAAGGTCTTCAATATGTAAATGGTGAAACGATCGCAATATATTTATATATAAATGGTGTTCACATGCCTCTTTGTTGCAAGGGGTACATGATATTGCCCGATCGGATTTGAGTAAATGGTCTTATCGACACATGCCCTTACTTGATTGTAGAGGCAAAGCGCTCGATTGAAGATTAGAAACAGTGATGATGTGAGAGAATATTTTGATTCGTACAAGAATCAAGAACTCGTTATTTTTGTATCAACTGCAGAAAGCAAACAACGATGGTGGGTACACTACACATCAAAATATGGAACGAGTTTTTGATCAATTTCATCCACCAAACCGTGAGATGATTACGTCCCAAAGTTCAGTCAAGCGGATAATATTTCTCTGTTTGATGAAAATATTGGGGATGGTATCAACTTTAACGGCGAAGCGAAGAAGAAGCAAAAGAAGAAGAAGAAGAAGAAGAAGGAGGAGGAGGAGGAGGAGGAGGAGAAGAAGGAGAAGGAGAAGGAGAAGGAGAAGAAGAAGAAGCGAGAAGAAGGTGAAGAAGGAGAAGGAGGAGAAGGTGAAGAAGGAGAAGGAGGAGAAGGAGAAGGAGGAGGAGGAGGAGGAGAAGGAGAAAGAGAAGGAGAAGGAGAAGAAGGAGAAGGAGAAGGAGAAGGAGAGGAGAATGAGGAGAAGGAGAAGGAGAAGGAGGAGATGGAGATGGAGAAGAAGGAGATGGAGGAGAAGGAGAAGAAGGAGAAGGAGAATGAGGAGGAGGAGAAGAAGAAGGAGGAGTAGAAGAAGAAGGAGAAGAAGGAGAAGGAGAAGGAGAAGGAGAAGGAGAATGAGAATGAGAAGAAGAAGAAGAAGAATTATAGTGCTTAATTATTTTAAAAGGATATACCAAACTCAATCTGGGGCGAGTAGATGACACATTCCCGAGGTACCTACAAAATTTCTAATAAACTCGACAAATTTTCACACCTCAAGTGTTACACCTGGTCGAGTTACAACCAAACAATATCTTTTCTAGTAAAGACGAGATGATAGAAGTTGTGGGGACATACCATTTGCAAAACGGCATTGAGTATCGTGTTAAGCGATCGAGATAAGGGTAGATGGTATTTAAAGTGTAAGCACTCGACTTGCTAATTCACATTTCAAGTAACATGCAAACATAATGTGTGGCGAGCGATAAAATTGATGATCCCACACACTTGTATTCTCGATCCGGATACTATTGCCCCTTGTTCCTTGAAGTCCGAATTTCTCGGTAAAGTATTTGCCAAGAAGTTTTCAGTGACCATACAAGCATAACCCCAAACGTATCCAAGAGGACATTCATTCCTTATATGACATTTTGATAAAGTATAATCTTACTAGGATGGCAAAAGGACATGCTATAAATATGTTATACGGGGAGAGTGATGAGTCGTTCGATGATTACCTACATACCCGTATCAATTGAAGATGGTCAATCCAGACTCCTACACCAACTTAATAGTGGATGATGATAACGTATTTAAATATGTGTTTTTGCATTAGGAGCATCCTTTACTGGTTTTTAAGAGTTACAAAAGGCCGTGATAGTGATTGACAGGACACGCTTGAAAGGGAAGTATTATGGGATTATTTTTGTAGCTATTACCTAGGATGGTAATGGACAAGTGTTTCCCTTGGCTACAATTATCGGTGATATCGAGAACAACGAATCATGGACATAGTTTTGTCGTTGCTTAAAACAAACATATGATTGTCCAAATGAATTGTTTATTTTTATCAACATCCAAGTATCATCCACTCGGTTTGCACCGTGTATTTGTTAGATCAAAGAAAGTTTTGATGAGTTAAAAGAAGATTCAGATGATCAGACGACCATGAAGAACAACCGAGATCAAAGTCTCGGTACTAAGTCGATCGGACTAGGTCATCAATCGAGCAAGTCACCAAGACCGGAAAGTTGCAAGTCATCTCGAAGATAAGCTCAAACCTAGTCATCTGCAGGAGACGATTATGAAGAGCTCGACGAGGTCAAGACAAGCCGAGTAGAATAAGAAAGGCGAGTCTTCACCAAGTCACCGCAGATGAGTAGGATGAATCACTGAGGAGCAAAGCAGCTTTTCAAGATTAAGTTTGTTGAGCAGCTTTTGGTTTTGTTAGAACTGTCTAACAAACTAACCGTCTTCTCGACTTATAAATAGGTCTAGATTTTCATTTTTAAAATAACTTTTGATACACATCACGAATTGCACATTACTCTCTATTCAGATTTCACAATCAATTCACAAGTTTTAAAAGAGTTTTCAAAATAATTCAAAGTGTTTATAGAACACTTTACTTGTAATCTTCAAATTCCACTACTCACCTGTAATAGTTAGATTCCGGAGAAGAAGTTAGGAGTTTTGAAGATCGAAGGAATTTGTAAGTTGTAAGTTGTAAGTCGATTGTAAGTAAGTAAGTAGTAAGTTAGTCCCTTCTTCAAGTTGGAGAAGGAGAGTGGATGTAGGATTATTCATAATCCGAACCACTATAAACCCCAGGTGTTCTTTATTGCTTTACTTTACTTTTCTGTCAATTTTAATTTTCGCTTTATCAATCAAAGATTAATTTTAATTGAAGTTAAAACTAGAATATCGCTTTGTTTTTGATCTTGTTCAAGTTGAGTTTTAAAAGTGAATTCCATTGTGCTACTTGAGAGTTTTGAATATTTTCAAAAGATTTGTAAAAATCTAAAAATCTATTCAACCCCCTTCTAGATTTTTCCTAGAAGGCTAGTTCAAGTTTTCTTCAAGATACACAACTAAGTGGGACCAACGGTATCCCTCTTTGCTTCACACGGTCTCTGCTACCATCACCTGTAGCGTAAGTATGTTCCGTTTGGGCGAACTATGGTTCAAACATTTTACCAAGCTGCATATGCATATCGACGGCTGATTACAATAGGTATTATGATATTATTTGTTGGTAATCTCGTTATTTATATGTATACATTTTTTATGTATTATTGTGTAATATTGTGTTTCAATGTGTAGAGCCTAAAAGCCGAACACACATGATCCTAAAAGATGGGCATGTATTTGTTGTCCCGTCCGACGATATGAATTCATGACATCTAATGCTGCTGAGAGTTGGAATAAAAGACTTCTTTGGGCACGAAAGCTCCCGGTTGTATCTATGCTCGAATGTGCAAGATTGATTCTCGAGCAATGGTTCACTCTGCATTGTGATGCAAAGAAGACTCATGATCAGGTACTTTGTGAGGAAGTCGGCAAAAAAATGGTCAATGTCAAGAAGCGTGCAGGTCAACTGAATGTTACGAGTTTGGGTGATAACAAATATAAGGTCTTGGTTGTTGCAGAGTTCTTTATTGTGAACTTGCGTACTAGAACATGTGACCGTTAAGAATTTGAGCGTTTGTTGATGACATGCATTCATGTTGCTGTGGCTATTAGGTAATTATTTTATTTTATTGTTGATTTTTTCATAAACTCTACAATAAAAGTTATCTTATAATGTGTATTTATTAATTCAGTTTGCTAAACTTAGTATAAATCAGTTTGTACACCCTATTCTTGGTTAGACTCTGTTAAAGGAATGCGTTCAGCCCGTACCCCACCCAAATCGGTGGATAAACCTAGAGTGGGTTAATTAGACGGTTTGTCATCCACCCATTCAACCAGACAAGCAGAGCGTCCCACGATAAAGTAGGCGACAAACGGGCTTTGAATCGTCTATCTCTACGTGACGGTCACATATTTGACGGTGGGACCATAGCTTCCGCAAGAGCCGGATCCTCGTGAAGAATATGCGAGATAACAATTAATGTGCTAAATGATGACAGAATAACCATGGATAAATATATAACCATTGTAAATGAATTAATACGATGGTAGTTCATACCGAGTGTCCATATCTTTGTCTACATCCATACAATCTCTAAACCACTTCATGTCCACCGGATCACTCCATTAATATAAAAGCTACAATTAGAAAAAATATGTTAGGTTAAAAATGTGAATAAATAAATAAATATAAGTCATATTTTTTACAACATACCAAGTATTCTATTTTAACCATCTCATCATGCGTTCTTTAACCCGATTATCCATAGTAGCGTAGGGGAACAACATAAATTATCACTTCTTCCGTACCCTCTTTTCTTGTAATACACTTGTACCAGCCTTATTTGATTATGCAATAATGGAGACATTGAATGTAATTGGAGAGGATGACCTTGGTAGGCGAGCAAAGGGGACCGTAGAGGCTAGCGAAACCGGACGAGCGGTGGTACAACAGAGGATGACGCAAGTGTTTGACATGTTGCCTACTGGAATAATTTTGAGACATGTTGCATCGAGTTTCGTTCAACCATCTTATCTTCCAAGTATAATCCATCTAAGCCGTGTTGATAGCATCCATGATGCGTGTCTCACTAGCCTCATATCCTTGTTGGATTTGAAAAATTCCATCTAGATGTTGTTCTCACCGGCTCGCACCGAACTAAGTATCTCATTCTTGTATGCCTTCATTTCATCTTGGGTGACATACCTCCGAGATGGATCGATGTATGGTGCACTCTAGTGTTCAGTATAATTTTGCCCCATATCATCCGCAAATTGGTCTCTAATCGGGGCCGATGAGAGGTAGCCGGATGAACCTCATTTGCAAAATCAAATAAAAGTGCGAGATGAAATAACAGGATAAAGAGAATGAGACTGTCTAGATGAGGTTGATACATACTCATGATCTTGACCATGTATGTTCTCCAAGATGACTCCTTCAACTATAGTGTGTCGGCCTCGAGATACGGATGACAACGGAGTTGCAACTCCTATGAAAATAAGTTAAATTAAATTATTGATTAAATTGTCTTTTATTTTAATTAATACCATGTTATTTAAACCGATTTATGAAATACCCGAACACCCCACACATAATCCTTCATATACTGTGTATACTCAAGCATGACTATCTTGAATTTCCAAATGAAGGGTGCCAGTTGTCTACCTTCGATTGCCATCTTTGTCCAAAACAACATCCAATCGCAAGAAAGACCTAATATGCCTAAACTTGCAATGTAAAAGTGCATTTTACATGATAATAAAATTATATTTTTTACTAATATAATTTTTTAAAGAGAAATAAAATAACTAAATCCATAAATATAATATCGCATCCGTAGAAATGACGTCTGTATTTCTGGTTGTTCAAATTTTCAGCCGATAGGACTGCAGGAATTCTATCAATACTTCAAGAATCTACGGAATGTAAACATACCCCACGGGAAACTCTCCCAATGCTCCATGTTCTCAATGAGCTCCCACTCCCAAGGGTTAATCGGTTTCTTCACTACATCATCACCAAAAAGCATGTAGTGTACGAATAGTATGTGTGCTATCCATAACATGTCTTCGAGACTGTCATTAAATGTACCGGATTGAACAACTATCATAAGGCCTTTGAAATTAAACGTGTTAGGTAAAGAAAAGATTGTATTTAGTTTTGATGTGTTAAAAAGTGTAATATCGGATGACCGGTGAGCACTTTGTATAGGCAGAAATTTGAAGTAAGTGTTTGAAAATAAAACTAAGTATAAGAAGTCGACAAGGTCAAGATACAGGACAAGGAAAACCTCGATGAGGACGAGATATCGACAAGGACAACACATAGAAGACAATTAAGATGCAATACTATAAATAAACACCCGCATAAGGAATGAAGATGAGGACAAGGTGGAGTAAGTATCGGACGATGAAGTGTTAGAGAAATTTTACACAAGTTTCAAGAAGCGCTTTCAACTAACTAAGAGGAAGTTACAAGATTGATTATATTGTTATAACTAATCAAAACAGAATTCAAGGAAGTTATAACTACCAACTGAAGATCTCTATAAATAGGGGATAGAAATTAGTATAGAATCACTTTTGATACTTTGCACTCATCAAGATACACAATCTGTATTCACGAGCCACAAATATTGTACACATTCACAAACGCTTTTATACGTTTTCCGGTTTTAGTGTTTGTAGAACACTATTCACTTAAGATCTTCAAGCCATAGATATCCGTAAATTAGGAAGAATTCATTGTAAGACCGAAGATTTACGATTGTAAGTAAGTCAGCAAGAAGGAAGAAAGTAAGTAAGTGAAGACCCTTCTTCAAGGTTGAAGAAGGAGAGTGGATGTAGGATAGTTATAATTCGTACCACTATAAATCCTGTGTTCTTTATTGCTTTGATTTACTTACTTGTATCTTTTCAATTCTTAGTTCATCAATTACAAATTAATTTTAGGATTAAAGTTAAACCTATAATATTAGTTGCTTTTGATCTTGTTGAAGTTGAGGTTAATCATCATTTTTATGTGTACATCTCGGTACCTTGAATATATTTTTAAGAGATTGAAAAATCTACAAAATCTATTCAACCCCTTCTAGATTTTGTTCTAGAAGATTAATTCAAGTTTAATCAACTCAACTAATCGGGACCAACAAGTGGTATCAGAGCGGTGTTAAGTCATTTCGATATTAATTTTAGGTCTAAACTAAGATCCGAATTTTGTTCTTGATAATCAGTAGTTTCTTTGTTTCACTAACTTGATTACGCTAACAAGATCTTGTGAGTATTGTGGTTTTTCTGTTTCACCATGTCTTGTTAAGAGCAAGAAATCCAGGAGTTTGCCTGATTTTTCTATAGAAGAATATGATTCTCGGAAGTTTAGAATGGAGAACCATCTTAAAGCAATTCATGACAGAATGGAGGAGGTTCTTGAGGAAGGACCTATCAAGTTTTATCATGGTGGCACAAGTGATGGTACTACAAAGAATGAAACAACAGTTAGGCAAGAAAAGAAAAGCTCTAACTCACTAGTGATGAAAGGAAGATTCACAATTTGGATCAAGTTGCAAGAACTGAAATTATTGAAACATTGAGATTGGATAGAAAAGGTTAAGAGATGCAAGACGGCCAAGGAAATGTGGGAGACTCTTGCTTTGAAATCATGAAGGATCCGAACAGTTAAAGAAAACAAGTTGCACCAATTCTACACGCTTTTGACACTTTCAAAATGAAAGAAGGAGAGTCATTGATCAATTGGATGTTAGCCGACCAATCTACGAACAAGGCGGTGACTTGGGAAAACGTATACGTAAAAGAAATCAACAATAAAGTGCCGAGGTCATTGAGCAAAAGATGGAGAGAAAAAACTAACATTTTGAAGGCTACTCAAAATCTATCCTCAATTCCTCACCACACTTTGTTTTCTCATCTAAAGGCGTTAGAATATGACATTCAAATTGAAGATGAAGAAGATGAAGCAGAATCTTCAACATCTGGAAAGATCGTAGCTTTTGTTCATCAAGATGAATGCGAAAAGATCTCTAAAGCGTCCGATTTGTCCGTAAAAGAAGAAATGGCTCTCTGTTAAAAAGGTATGAAAGATTGAAGATGAAGTACAAAAGAAACAAGAGAGACATGTTAGGTAGAAGGAACTATAGATCGAGACGAGGGGATGAAAAGAGTTCAGATAATGATAGAAAGAAGGATCGACCAAGGAGTCATAAGTCACCTATCGACGAGAAGATGGTAGTCCAAAAATAGACAGAGGAGATATATGTTATACATGCAACAAGTCTGGTCACTACAGTTATGATTGTCCTCAACTTACTCCCAGAGAGAGAGAAGAAAAGAGGAAGAAAAGAGATAGAAGGTATGCTTTGATCGAGAGCTCTTCTAGCCGAGAAAGAAGAAGTTCATGAGACATCTTCATCCTCATCTTCATCTGATTTTGGATTAGATGATGACATCCGTCCGATGGCAAAAGAGGTACATTACTATACATCCTCGATAATGATTGTGATACCTTATCGTAAACCGATCCTGCCTTGTTGATAAACTTTTGAAAGACTTGGAAACAACTCTATCTCGCTTATAAACAGATAGAGGCTGAAATTTTTAATTTAAAGAATCAAATTACCGATCTAACTAAGGTCAATCAAACTAAGGAAAGTGAGAAACCAGACTTGTACATTCAAGGGGGAATGTCAGACCGAGATGATCACCGCACTTGTCCGATAAGGCAGAAAAGTTAGAACAAGAATTGAGTTCTTTAAAAATAAAATTTTCAAATATCTATTCGAGAATGAGAATTATAAGAAAACTAACAGAGAATTAAATCTCAAGTTAGGACTTGAATAACTCTCAAACCACAATAGATAAAATTTTCAATTCTTCACAAAAGTCTAGTGATAAACCGGATTAGGCTTTGATAGGAGCAAGAAAAATGATCCAATAAAACCTAGAGTCTTTGTCAAAGCAACTAAACCAAAGATAGAAACTAGATTTAGTCCATGGAAACCCAAGGAATTAATTACCTCATCCGATAATTCAAAAGAAGAAACAGACAAGGAAAGAAACTCCAAAGGTTAAACCCAAGACTAAATCAAAGTCTTATCTTAGGTATAATGGTTTTGACGGAAGAAGCAAGACATATCCATTCTTACCAAGATTCAAGACAATTTTAAAAGATCAGTTAAATAAGATTGATCTTGAAAGTCTTATCTTAGTAGATAGATATGGACGTAAGCTTCAATCTATGGTTTTAAGGAACATTGATATCTTTGTCTGGATTCCTAAAAATCAACTTAACATGAAAGGACCAAAAGTACAAAGGGTACCTAAGCAATAAACTTGTGATTGCAGGAAGATAAGAAGATAGTTGATAGAGGAGATATTCTTGAGGTCATCTGCACGTTGGCGGTGGTTGTTCCAAGCACATGACCTATGAAAGACGACTTCTCTCTAACTATCAAACTATTGATGGACCAAGAGTAATGTTTGGAGATAACAACTATGGACTTACTAAAGGTGTAGGAACACTATTGATTGGAGATATTCAAGTTCATGAAGTTTACTACATGGAAGGATTGAAGCACAACCTACTATCTGCTTCACAATTTTGTGATAAAGGGTTTTGTGTCAAATTTACTCATAATGCATGCTACGTTCTAGATGGTATCAATGAAAATATTCTATTATCTGGAGTAAGACAAGGTAACATTTACGTTGTCAATTTCAAAAGTTGTCCTAAAGATACTTGTCTTGTTGCTAAGAGTTCAGATGATGATTTAAGTTGGCTATGGCATGCATTTACTTAGTCACTTAAACTTCAAAACTCTTAACAAAATAACAAGGAAATCTTTAGTTAAAGGACTTCCCGATACAATATTTTCAAAGAACCATGTGTGTTATGCTTGTCAAAAAGGAAAAGCAGACCAAAGCTTCTTTTAAAACAATAAGTAATCCTTCTACGTAAAGAATTCTGGAACTTCTTCATATGGATCTTTTTGGTCCAAGAACTCCTCTCGCTTTTAGTGGAAGAAAATATACCTTAGTAATTATTGATAATTTTTCAAGATTTACTTGGGTTATTTTCTTGTATAAAATGAATGAGACTATGACTAATATTCAGAATTTCTTAAAAAGATTCAAAATAAAAAGGATTAAATGTTGTTAAAATTAGAAGTGATAAAGGTACTGAATTCCTAAATAAATTGATTTCTAACTCTGCATTGAGAATGGCATAGCTCAGAAATCTCTGCAGCAAGGACTCCACAAAGAAAATGGAGTGGTTGAAAGGAGAAACAGAACCTTGAAAGAGACAGCTAGATCTATGTTATCCGAGTACAACACTCCACACAGATTTTGGGCATAAGTACATTAATACAAAGCATGTTATGTTCAAAATAGAAGCTTGGTTGTTAAGGATAAGTGTAAAACTCCCTATGAAATTTGGAAGGGAAGATCCCCAAAATTTCATACTTTCATATATTTGGTTGTTAATGTTTCATACATAACAATGGAAAATCTCAATTAAAAACTTTTGATGCCAAGATAGCAGACGGGATATTCTTGGGATACTCATCCGTATCAAAGGCATATAGAGTTTTTAATAAGACAACCTTGTGTGTAGAAGAAACACCTCATGTGATATTTGATGAATCTTCTTTTGAGTTTGATAAGACAGAAACATCACAAAGATATCGCATAATCTGAACAGATAACTATCAAAGAATCAACCATAAAATTCTACAATCAAGGATCAGATTCAGATGAAGAGGAAGAATTGGACAAAGGAAAAGAATGCGAAAATTTTTCCTCACCAGGTGGTTTGCCCACTAATTAGACAACTAGCACATCCGATGTTCAGGGATCGAAGGTAACATAGAATCATCTCAAATAAATAGTTCAGACAAGACACCATCCAATGTAAAAGATAAAGGTAAGAGAGTAATGTCATATCACCCAGTGAGCGTATAATTGGAGATTTAGATTCCGTGTCCAGACAAGGACTCAACTAAATCAAGATTGTATGTTCGGTTGCTATGTGTCATTACTTGAACCTAAATCAATTACAGAAGCTCTAACTGATTCCAACCGGATTAATGCCATGCAAGAAGAACTAAATCAGTTTCAAAGACAAGATGTGTGGGAGCTTGTTGAAAGGCCTCATCATCAAAAAGTCATTGGAACTAAATGGGTCTTTAAAAACAAAAGGGATGAAAACAATATTGTGGTTAGAAATAAGGCGAGACTAGTTGCTCAAGGTTATTCACAATCAGAGGGTATTGATTATGATGAAACCTTTGCACCGTGAGCTCGTCTGGAAGCCATAAGATTGTTTTTAGCCTATGCTTTTTAAAAGATTCATAGTTTTTCAAATGGATGTTAAATCAGCATTTTTAAATGAAATCCTAGCCGAGGAAGTTTATGTAGAGCAACCTCTGGTTTTGTCAAAGGAGACAAGATTTATAAACTAAGGAAAGCTCTATATGGACTTAAACAAGCACCAAGAGCTTGGTATGACACCTTGTTTGAATATTTAATTCAAAATGGTTTTTTAAAGGTAAAATTGATAGAACTCTTTTTAGAAAAGAGTTTGGTTGTGATCTTTTATTAGTTCAAATTTATGTTGATGATATAATATTTGGATCAACTAACATATCTTTGTGTAAAGATTTTAATTCTCTTATGAAAAGCAGCATTTGAAATGTCCATGATGGGTGAGATGACTTATTTTCTTGGACTTCAAGTCAAACAGACAAAGAAGGGAATATTCATCAATCAAGCCAAATATACAAAAGATCTTATTGATAAATTTGGAATAGGTACCAGCGAGAAGCTAAGATACCTATGATGACGAATTTTTCAATGGATCCAGATGAGAAGGGAGAAGACACTCGATCAAACCGAGTATAGAGGTCTTATTGGTTCTTTATTATATTTAATCGCTAGTAGACGATATTTCTTTTGCGGTTGGAGTATGTGCTCGTTTTCAAGCTAATCCTAAGAAAAGCCATCTTGAAGCAAAGAAAAAATATTCTCAAGTATCTGAAAGGAACTATAAATATTTGACTATAGTATCCAAATGATGATAACTTTGAAATGTCTGGATACTCGATTCAGATTTTGGTGGGTGTAAGATAGATAGAAAATCTACATCTGGTACTTGTCAATTTCTTGGTAGTAAGCTGATTTCATGGTTATCTAAGAAACAAACCTCTCGTAGCTACTTCCACAATCGAAGCCGAGTATATGGCACCGGAAGTTGTTGTTCATGACTAATCTGGATAAGTCAATGCCTAAGGGACTATAACATTATCACCAAAGAAGTACCTATCTTTTGTGATAGTAATAGTGCCATAGCTATTACCTAACCCAGTCCTACATACAAGATGCAAGCATGTAGATATAAGACACCACTTCATCCGAGACCATGTCGAAAAAGGGGATATCGACTAGAGAAGATTCTTACCGATTTTCAAAGAGCGACATCTTGACAAAGCCACTTGCAGAGACAAGGTTTAAAGAACTATCCGTAGAATTAGGATTATTAGATGCTTCTTTAGTTAATCTATAGTCTAATTCCTTGTTTTTACTACTAGTCTCTCTCAATTGGGTTTATTATGTCTAGAAAGAATTATCGACTAGATATGAGTCAAAGGACAATCAGTAGCCGATATCATTGATCTCCTATCTTGGGATCAAGAATCAAGGATTAGTCATATTGACCATATCTAACTTGATAGTTACTTGTCCGACATAGGTAAATCGATAAGGACACAATATTCAACCGATCGTTATAGAATCGATGACTATTGCACCTTATCCGACTTACTCGGATACTAACAATTTGCCTAAGTGTCTCGTGGTTTAAGCAAGAACAGAGTTTAGTATACATCTCTAAATACAAGACAAGGTCTAATTATCCAAATGTTCGTAATAATAAGTAATGCTATCAATCCGCATTTGAGGTGAAAGTCCAGGAAGTTTATCCTAAATACTCTTAATTACGAATATTGGGTTCATATATTAATATATGAATTTAATATCATAATTCTCTTTATTATTTATTTAAAAAATGAAGTTACTCAAGATAATAAAATATTTTGTTTTACAAAAATAAAAGGATAAGGGTTCGAATTTGTTTTCCAAAACGATAATATTCTATTTTATCTCTCCAATTAAGCGAAAAGTAATTTCTTAAATAAGTAATCGTGTCGAGAGAAGTTACTACGGACCCGAAATTTTATCAAATTAACTTTTGAAAACGCTGAGTATGCTTCACGCGCAAAATGGAGGCGGTTTACGAAAAATGAACCGTCTCAATCTCACGCGCGACATATTAAATAATATTCTCTGCACTTTTCAAAATAAATGTCATAATTGCATTAATGGCGATTCGAAAGCCTACA
This sequence comes from Paraleonurus japonicus, assembly GCA_030762865.1. NCBI lineage: Eukaryota > Viridiplantae > Streptophyta > Magnoliopsida > Lamiales > Lamiaceae > Paraleonurus > Paraleonurus japonicus. Next base: position 40,600,747 of record CM061060.1, read on the forward strand.
TTTACACTTTTGCAGTGCAATTATTAATCTTATAATTGTTTATTATTATATTTGCCATATAAATAGACATTCGTGTGCATAATTTCATTTACGCACACATAAAACTCTTCATATTTTCTCAAAACCTCTCTTTTCCCTCCTAAAACCTTCTCGCATTCATCAATGGCGGATTCTAAAAAGAAAATCAAGTTTGAATATGATCCGACTTCCATTCGAGATAGAACAAAGTCGAGATGTACGTTGATTGGGATGTTGCATCGCTTCAAACAAGAGAAATACCGAATCTACTGGAATCAAGAGGTCTCAAGCGATATTGTACGATGAAACCTTCGAAGAATTTAACGGTGGATGATCCGTGTGCCGAAGTTTTTGACCCGGCAAAAGCAACAGATACAGATTAGAATCACAAATTAGAACGAAAGAAAAGAAGAGAAGGATAGTTTTATCAATTTCGAGATTGGTGCGATTTTTAGTTTAAGCACCACCGGCGAGAACCCGCTTCACCTATAAATCATCGGAATATTTGGAAATTTTCCGACTGATGGCCGTGAGAACATATCAAAATACAACGACGAATCTGAAACGACCAATGTTGAAAAGAAAGTACAAACTTTTGATGCCGATTCTAACCAAGTGCATCTTGAGGAGCAACAGAGCCACGATGGGCTAACCAAGCCGAGGATATCTGTCTCGAGGGCTATCATAGATGGGGCTGAAATTAATCGGGCGAGGCTGGTCTACTCGAGGATAATGGAGGAGAAGAAAAGTTCACAAAAACCCCCATATCGCATTTAGCCGATGAGATGGTCTTTGACCAAACTTGCAGTATGATGGCCAGGATCACCATCATACTTGAGCACAAAGTGGGGATGCATAACCTCGACCGGAGTGTTGGAGTCAAGAAGTATACAAGACAGAAAGAGCTCTCAATTAAAGACGAGAAGATATATGGGCCGACAAACTCGAGGGAGACGGAGATGCTCCACCTCCACCTCCAGCCTCCAAAGAAAAGGGCTTCAAAAGCCAAGACGAGGGAGGTTAAGACAGTTGTTGGCGAGATGAATCCTCGTCTCGCCGAGACCGAGGAAGCAGAGAGGAGGAGGAGGAGGAGAGGACAGCTTCCCAAGGGGGAAGTGTCGCACTGAGGCGGAGAAAGTATCGGGGCAGACGGAGACGGTGGATGTCTCGTCCGAAGAAGAAACAGAAGGAGAGGATGCCAGTTCACCATCATCATCTTCATCCTTATCCGAGGATGGAGTACCTAAACCCTCCACATCCCAACCTCGGCGATGAAGGGGCAGATGAGATCGCCGCCTCCGAGCCTCTAAAACGGTCCACTCCCATAAGTCCAACACAAACCTAACCATCATTTGATCCATTTTCTTTCTTACCCTCAACCTCATCCGAACTCGACCTTTACCTAAATCTACCCAACCCATCCGGGAAATGGGTCCAATCGAAACCTCACCGCGGATTCTTGGGAAGAAATTCATCCTAAGACAAGAATCCACTCTTAAGGTCCCGAGCTATTAAAAGAGCTGATTGATGTCTATTTGTTGAGAAGACTCCTACTGGGTTCGTTTGAAGAGACAGCTATTTTGATAGCAAAAGCAGGCAATAACCTAGCCATCCGGGAGAAAGAAGTCCTCAAGAAGGCAAAACTCAAGTCATTCCAAGATATACTAACCGAAACTACTTTTGTTGATTATATCCTACAAAGGGTATATCTTGGAGATGAGACCCCGTAAGAGGTGGAAAAGCAATTGAGAAGGGGGAAGAAACGAGAAAAAAGGATGAGGAGGCTGTTGTTGAGGAAGAAAGAATGGAGGAAGAGATAATCTGGTGGAGCCGCCGATGAGCCAGCAGAGATGGATAAAGCCGAGGAGGCACAAACAGAGCAGATTGGGGAGCAAGAGACACCGAGGTGGAAACAGACGTGCCAATCACATCGACTCACTGGCAGATTCCCCTCCACTTTGTGCAAACTGAAGTGAAATCGAGGAAATAGATCTAACACTATTTCCTCCCTCAAGAGCAGAGCTTGCCCACCACATTTGCGTCTGTATCCGATGTGGAAGCATTGAAGGTTGAAGTAGAAAATCAAGAATGCCTGTCTCGAATGCCTTCCAGATGGTCCCAAATGTCATAACCTCTGCAATAAAGGAGAATATAGAAGCACTGCTCATGAAAAGACCAAGATTGATATATATTTCTCCTAATCGGACATGAAGAGAATATGGCCAAATTGAAGCGAGAAGGTGGCCGAGGAAATGAACAACCAAGATGTCTGGTAAAACAATATGTTCGAGATGCATATCGCCAAATCGGTGATAGTGTTGAAGACCAGGTGAAAGAGTCTTGGAAAGCAAAGGAGGCTTCATTCTCTCAAGTGCTAAAAATGCACTGGCTATGGAGAAGGACAGACAGACAAACATCCTGAAACAGCTTCATGGAAGATGAGTTCAGATTTAACCGAGATGACCCATAAGAAGCGCCTTTAACATGCCTTGATCGAAAACCGGATTTGTAAGAGAAGAACTCATAGGGTAGATAAATCAAGTAGCCACTATCTGTAACACCCGTTTCTTTGATGCTAAAAAGGGGGAAGATAGTGAGCTCAAGAAAAGAGTTGAGTTGCAAGATGATCACCTTATGGCACCGAATCTAAGGATAGATGAGTCGCGGAGGAACGTTGAAGGTAGAAGAAACAAGAAGAAGGTCAAGAAGAGAAGTCTCGAGAGCACCGAGGAGACTAAAAAGAACTATAGCCGAGGCTACCGAGTCCGATCTCGAACCCAATCTTCCACCCATTGCTGATCCTGCTCCCATCTTATCAATCAAATCCCCCATCCTCATCTATAGCAGCTGGGAAAGCCAAGGCTTCGAGCCAAGTTCGTAAAACCCATCAAACAAAAGAAGAAGCAAGGGTGCTAAAGAGGAGAAGGGAGGAGAAGGAGAAGTATAAAAGAAGGGATGCCAAGAAAAGAAGAGAACAGAGAAAGCAAATAGGGAAATTTTATGATAGATCATTAAGGAGATGGGTTCGTAAAGAACAAGATGAGCAAGGCAGGATGTCTTCAGGCCGCCTTCATAGAGGTGAGGTCGTTCCCAAAGAAATCCTACTCATGGCAGATCGAGGTGAAGTGGAGACCCTTTGAAGTTGATTGGGTCTTCCAGTTTCATGTGTGCAAAAATATCAAATGGGGTTTGGATGAGAACGCCGCATTTCACAATCGGTGGAAGAAAGGGATCCTCGGATGTATTAATATGTGATAGATCTTGCACATGAGGAGTTTAATGCGAGACATTGTTGCACCTTCCTACTCTCGAGATGGAACCTCCACTAACAAGGGATGACCGACCGTGATCGTGAGAAGATCAAGCGGTGATTATCAAGGCCGAGTCAATTGCCGATCTTGCGAAGGTGGAGAGACCATATCTTTGAAGAATAGAGTCTTTGACTCGGCTGAAGATACCCGAGGAGGATAGGTGGTATGACTAGTTCGATTCTCTTTTTCGTGATCTTTATCCGATCTACATGAGATATGTGCTAACTCGTGAATATATCCGAATATCGAATTGGACTTCTCTCATAAACTTTGGTGTTTTAACCGACTTGAGTCGTTTTAGTAACTTGTTCACAATTTCATAACACTAACTTATCTCGAAATCTTCAAATCTTGTCTATGTTGTCTTCGTAGTATTTGACTTTAATCCGTAATTAACTAAATTACTCGATCATCTGTTTATTGAATATATAACTCGATCATTTGATCATTAAATCCATTGTTACGATTATCTATGTGACTTAGTTGTTTACTTTGCAATATGTTTATCTCTTGAAGAGTACTAACATTTTTCTTTTCTTGAGTTGTGTTTTAACATCATCAAAAAGGGGGAAATTGTTAGGTAAAGAAAAGATTGTATTTAGTTTTGATGTGTTAAAAAGTGTAATATAGGATGACCAAATGAGCACTTTGTATAGACAATTTGAAGTAAGTGTTTGAAAATAAAACTAAGTATAAGAAGTCGACAAGGTCAAGATACTGCATAAGGACAAACCTCGGATGAGGACGAGATATCGAGACAAGGACAACACATAGAAGACAGCTTAAGATGCAATACTATAAACAAACACCCAGACAAGGAATGAAGATGAGGACAAGGTGGAGTAAGTATCGAGACGATGAAGTGTTAGAGAAATTTTACACAAGTTTCAAGAAGCAGCTTTCAACTAACTAAAAGGAAGTTACAAGATTCGCTTATATTGTTATAACTAATCAAAACGTAATTCAAGGAAGTTATAACTACCAAGTGAAGATCTCTATAAATAGGGGATAGAAATTAGTATAGAATCACTTTTGATACTTTGCACTCATCGGTATACACAACTCGTATTCATGAGCCACAAATATTGTACACATTCACAAACGTTTTATACGTTTTCCGGTTTAGTGTTTGTAGAACACTTTTCACTTAAGATCTTCAAGCCATAGATATCCGTAAATTAGGAAGAATTCATTGTAAGGTTTGAAGATTTACGATTGTAAGTAAGTCGGCAAGAAGGAAGAAAGTAAGTAAGTGAAGACCCTTCTTCAAGGTTGAAGAAGGAGAGTGGATGTAGGATTGTTATAATCCAAACCACTATAAATCTTGTGTTCTTTATTGCTTTGATTTACTTACTTGTATCTTTTCAATTCTTAGTTCATCAATTACAAATTAATTTCAGGATTAAAGTTAAACCTATAATATCGCTTGCTTTTGATCTTGTTGAAGTTGAGGTTAATCATCATTTTCCGCTGTGTACATCCGTACCTTGAATATATTTTTTAAGAGATTCGAAAATCTACAAAATCTATTCAACCCCCTTCTAGATTTTGTTCTAGAAGATTAATTCAAGTTTAATCAACTCAACTAATCGGGACCAACAAAACGGGTATTACAAATAAAAGCGGTCATGAAACCCGGAAGCCGGGAGTTCCTCATCGTTAACTTAAAATTGACGTTCATATCTCCAAAGCGAAGCCCCATGACTAAAGCAAATTCATATCTAGAGAAACAAATAATACTCTCTTCAATACGAAGCCATCACTCTTCTCTGCAAAAGCAGAGGATCTCGATCACCTCCCGTTTAATAATTTCACATTCACAGGTTCCGGATTGATAGTTTTCAACATCAATCGGCAGTAGCCTCCCAAAACAAGAATTTTGAAAGACGGTAAGTGCTCTTCACCAACTAATTCAACGTAAAAGTTATATCAGCTAATATACTCAATCGAACATCATGGTTTAGAGTAACTCGTGAACCATGAAGTTGCGACCTCTTCCAAGTCCAATCATCATCCTATAAGTAATAATGAATAATTATTTAACAATTAAATTAATTATGACAATATAATTAAAAAGTAATATCTATAAAATTCACATAAATTAAATAAAACAACTTAAGAGTATTTGTACTAAAACACTTATAATATATTGAATACTAAAAAAATTATTAATGTAGCTTGAAAATAAATTAATATTGAAAATTAAAATTAATTATAAAAAAGTTATGGGCTAAGTCAATTAAAAATAATTTAATAAGTGTAGTGGTAAGAATGGTGGAGTTAGGCCAATTCAAAAAAAAAAAAATTATTAATAAGAATAACTTGTCCGGCACCAATTGGTGGCCAATTTTTTTTTAAATAAAACTAATAAAAAGAGTGTGCTACTGATTTGCCAAAAAAATTTTTTTAAAAAAATTGAAGTTGAAACAATGTAATTTTACATAAAATAATTTACGACAATATAATAGAATAATTATTTTGAAGTTAATTTTATCTATTTGAAATTGAATTTTTATACCTGTTCAAATTGAAAAAGAGGAATATATTCTAGTTATTTTTTAAAATTTACTGCCAAATACTTTGAAATTAAAGATGTTGGTCCCGGACGAGATGTGAACGGAGGTGGAAAGTCTAGAAGGGGGTTGAATAGACTTTACCACACTCAAAACTTTTTCAACCTTTTTGTGAGCTGAGTGTAAAGATAGAAGACTTTGAAGTCTTCTGCAGCAAGGTACTCGAGAGAGTGCTAAGTGTGATCCCAGACTTCGGAAACTTGAAGTCTTCCGATGGTGCGGAAGCTAATCTCGTGTGTATTTGAAAAACCCTTTTAATGAAAAACCTTAGTGATAAATGCTAAGAAAGTTTCGGCAGATTTATTAAAACGATGATGAATGAGCAGTTATAAGTATGTATGCAGTAAAGCTTGTAAAGACACAAGAGTTTTTATAGTGGTTCGGATATAACGATCCTTCGTCCACTCTCCCTAATTTCACAGGGGCCTTACTATCCATCAAAACTGGTCTTGTCTCCTCTAATCTCCTCGAGGATTCGACCACGGGAAGTTTAACAAGTTCTGCCCTTGGTACAATCAATGTGATCTTCGAGTGTTAACTCTTAGATCCGAAACAATCAACCTTTTCTCAAATGCAGATAATGAAAGGTGATTTACACTTCCTTGACCAAAAATAAATCTCTTTGAGAATATCAACGTATTGAATCGATTTAAGTACGAAGAATTATGCGTGTACTTCAATGAGTGAAAATGGATTTCTCTTGATGTTTCTCGCGTGTATCTTTTCAAAAATCCTTCACTTCAATTTATATGATCCTGAATTTGACTAGCCGTTAGGCTAATTTGTCAATCGTGTCTTCAAGAAATGGTAAGTGATCGTTGGAAGATTTGTTTGACTTTAGATAATTGATTATGCGATATCAATCAATTATATCTTGATTGATCTTGATTGATAAACCAATCTTCTCTAAATTGATATCGGATATCTCTGAATTATCCTTCCGACTTTTGTTAACCCCGATGAATCTCTCAAAGTCAACTCTAGCAACCTTACACCTTGCTCCAAAGACAGCTTCTAAAGCTTGTTGTAGCACGGATTCCAACCTTGTTATCTTCACTTGAACCTTTCTTGACAACACTCTTTTTGCATATGCCTTATTATCTTTTCTTTATCTTCACGACGCCCTTCTAGATGACTTTGAACAAGATCTTTCTTAGATCCTTAAGTCTTCTTATCACAGCCTTCATTCTCAATCAATACAGATCTTCAGTCAAGCCTAGCAAGATTAACTATACTAAGACATAAACCCTATCTAGATCATCAATCGACTAACGAGTTCAGCTGGTCCTATTACACTTAGGTTTTAGGAACATCATCAAAACATACAAATTATAATCCTAACAAAAGATGACTGGACATTTTTAAATGAATATGAATTTGAGTTAATTCGTTTTTTTGAAAAAGGTTTGGTACCAATTTGCATATGAAAAAATAAATTAAAAAAATCTAAAAAGAATGAGGTCTGATTTAGTACCAATTTGAAAAGGTAAATTTAAAATTTCTAAAATAAAAGTCTGATTTTTAAGGGGTAAAAAAACAAGCGGTACCAGTGTGGTGGTACCGATTTTGTGGGGATATAATAAAAAAATATTGTTTCAAAATACACACAGAAATCTGGTACCATTTGAATTTTTATTATTTATAATTTTTTTCAAAAATGGTCTTGAATATGAAAAAGTGGTACCATACGGTAACAATTTTTATTTTCGATACCGTAAAGTAATTTGTTTTTATTTGAATAAAAAGTGGTACTTGAAAAGAGAAAGTGGTACCGTTCGGTACCAATTTTCTTTTCTCGTACCAAAATTTATCTATTTATTTAAAAAGTAAAAGCTGGTGTTGAAAAGAGAATGTGGTACTGTTCGGTACCACAGAGCTTGCATGAAGAAGTTATTGGCACATGGTGGTCCGCAAGATTTGCTTCCGTCGGGAGTATGTCCCACAAAATTTTCCACCGAGAAAACTCTCAACTTTGGGGGAATCTTCATGCTCCATAAATCTTTCCACCGCGATCCGTTGTCCTTTGAGCACTCCGGGATATCTTTTCTGTCCTTCCGATCCCCTATGTCGAGCCACCTTCAATAGCTTTGTGCTCATCGTATAGTTTTCTTTTGGATGGAATTTACAGTATCTAGAGTCCTTCATTCTTGGGCCTTAATCTTAGTTTTCGGGATCTCCTCGGCTTCATGAACTGTAAAATCTCTTCTAACCGAGGCCTCGCCTCCAATACCCCATTGGTGTGATGTAATCTGCAACTTCTTTGTTTTGAGTTGCACAAGTTGAGGGCGAGAAAATAGCCCAGTGCCAAACCATTCTCTCCCATTCGCTTTGATATCGCAGCCCTTCACAATCACCCATCCCAGTCCTTCCACGAGTAGTTCCCTAACCCAACAAATCGACCTCCAGACAAACGAAGGATTGCTACCAAGTTTAGCTTCCATGATATTTTCATTTTTGTAGTAGCGAGCCTTGAGAACCTGGCTAATGAAGAATTCCGGTTGAGTGAGCAGTCTCCATACTTGTTTAGCTACCAATGCAGTTCAAGCTTTCGAATCTTGAAGTTCGATCCACCCTCCTCTTTCTTCTGCATAGCCAATTCCAAAATTTTCGGTGAACTCCCCCTTTTGTACTTGGTTTCTCCCCACCATAAATGTGCACATACCTTTCCCATCTCCTTGCGGATCGATTTAGGTACTCTAAAGCAGGCCATAATGTATGATGGGATAGCACAGCACCGTTTTGATTAATACTTCCTTACCTCCTTTGGAGAATTGTCCGTGGCTCCAAGAGTCTACCCTTTTAATCATTCGTTCCTTAAGGAAACTAAATTGAATTCTTTTACTTCGCAATGAAAAGAGGGGGCTCCCATGTAATACCCCAAAATCTTTATATGAATTATTAATGCATGCTATTAATTTTAATAAATTAAGTATTATAATTTGATAATTTTTCTAATTGAAATAGAAAAATTAAATATTTTAAAGTGTTTAATAATGTGTATTTATATACAAATATATTTATAAGAGGTATTAAATAGGATATATATATATATATATATATATATATATATATATATATATATATATATATTATAAGAAAACTGAATAATTAGCAAAAGTATAATTTACTAGATAAGTAAAAAGAATAGGAGGCGTACCTTATCTTCTTCACTTTTCATTTTCTTCCTTAGTAAGCTAGGAGAAGCAGGTAAGTACGTTTATTTATTAACGCTTGTGCTCTGCTTCTTTGGCGGTTTTCTCGGTATTATCATATTATATATGAAAATGCTCGTAGCGATTCATAGATTGTAGAAATACATCATTTTGTTGTTTCAATTCTTGTAGCATCCAAAAATTTAGTGCGAAGGTTTGAAAATTATTGATTTAAATATGCTTTTTCATTCAATCACCAGCGTCGTTCTAGCGAACGATAGGTGGCGAGGCTTATACCGTTATGAAGCTTGTTGTGCGTAGAGTAGAATTCTATTCTCGATTGTTAGAATCGGTGTATGAAATCAGTAGAAAAATAAGCCTGAAGGTGACGTTTAGAAATGGGTTTCAACATTTAGAACTAAACTTTGTTTCGTTGATTCTTACGTTTTGAGTCGTTATGGGATATAGTAATGGTCATAGGCCTAATTGTGAGTAGGAAACGATGAAAATGGAGTATCAAAAGCTTGAAATGAACGTTAATGGCGTAAGTTTAATACTCGCCGTCCTGCTTCACGGCCATCGCCTTTACGGTGGCCGTTGGAGGAGGGGTAGGGTGGAATAGGATGCCGAGACTATGAGAATTCCAGGTGGTATTTTCGATTTTTCGATCGGAGTTGTAGAATGAAGATAGGGATATTTTGTACAAAAGCTTAAAAGTAGAGGGGAGGCCAAAGAGAATTAGATTAACTTTAGGGAACTAAAATGCAAATTTCATATTTTTGGTCAACTGACCGGTCAACGAAAATGGTCAACGGTCAACGTTGACTTTTTGTTTAATTATGATTTTACCCCTCATTTTTAAACACTTGTAGAATCTTTATTTTTCATCCGATTTGATCACAACCAGCGTCAAATTGTTCCAAAATTAAAGACCTACATTTTAATCCCAAAATCACGGGATGAACAGCCTTAAAAATGACTGTTTACCCCGAACGGTTGTACGTCGTAAAGTCCCATTTTTAATCCAAATTCTTCGTTTCAAGTCCGTTTTTATCCCAACAAGTTTCTACACGCTCTAAATAGGATTATATTACTAATAAACTAGCTAAGTTGTCTTTTAGCTATCAAATGCATTAATCGAACTTTAAAAGCCTTAGGTAAAGACTAGTTTACCCTTCTACCTCTAAATTGTATACGATGGTTCTATAATCCTAGGAAACTCTTATTATAGTTATTATAAGTTAATTATTATATCTATTACAATATTGAGCATACGATATTATTTGTAGGGCCAGAAGAAGACATTGACTCATAAACCCGATTCTGCTCCAAAACGGTGCTCATATCTAATCGGGTGGGATAATTACCACTCTTAATTGAGTTTAACATTCCATGTTATGATTGTTATGTTAAGGTGTGATATGTGAGTAATATATGTCATGATTATGCAATAATTGTGGTATTATGTTCAAGTCGGGTAATGACCAAGACTATATGTATTATGTTCAAGCCGGTAATGGCCCGTATTATATTCAAGCCGGGTAATGGCCCATACTATGTGCACATGAGTTACGTTTTTATGTTATGTGTTATTTGCATATACATTTTATCAGGTGCAATCATTGAGATTATTCCACCGGGTTTATTTGAAACACTCACCCCTCATATCCATTGTTACGTATCCGGAGTTTGATGTGGAGGGACGATGAGGATGCAAAGACTGTACCTTTTGGTTCGGCAGTGTAATTATTATATATATTATGAGTTTTGCTCTTTGGAGTAAAAAATAATGGTGATTTTGTTTAATTAGTCTGGTTTAAACGTGTAACAAAATATATATATTTTTTTTTTTGCTTTTGATGTATAATTATTGCATGTGAGCGAGGTTTGTTAAATTCTTCTTTCTTAAGTACATATCACCGATCTCTGGTTGCTTTGGGGATATTATTTTTAATTTGGCTATAGCTTCCGCTTATAAAAATAATGATTTTATTACCCTAACTCTGGAAATGAGTTTGAAATTGTATTTAGCACCTCAACCCCAAAGTAACATTATTTGTAAAAGGAAGAGAACTTGGGGCGCTACATCCCGGTATAGTTCGTGGGTCCTACTTTCTCTAATGTTGAGGAAGTGCTTCACTCTATTTTGATTTTCTCTCTTGGTGTTCGGGTTAAAACGTGAGGGCTGATTTCTCGTAGTTTATTACTCCGCCCGACGCCCGTTCATAGAGTTCCAGTGGCTTCCTTAACATGCTTGCTCGTGCCCGACTTCCGCCTTGAAAAACATAAGGTTGTGTCAGCGAAGAAGAGATGGGTGATTGTAGGTCCTCTAGACGCCATTCTAAGACCTTTGATCATGCCTGCTGATGATATCCTTGAAGGAGAGAGGAGAATCCTGTGCACATATGACGAAAATATAGGGGGACGGCGGGTCTCTTTGTCGAAGTCCTCTAGTCGAATTAATTCTTTCGTGACCATTCCATTGAATTTGAAGGAATAGGACATAGATTTGATGCAGCGCATTATGAGATCGATCCATTTACGGAAAAAAAAAACCCATTTTGATCATTACCGCTTCGCACCTCCACTCCATCCTGTCGTATGTTTTGCTCATATCGAGCTTTAGCGCATAATACCCTTCCTTGTTTTTTTATTTCCTTAGCGGTGCATACATTCGAAGCCAACTATGATGTTGTCTATAATTAATCTCCCAGAACAAATGTGTTTTGGCTTTGATCAATGATCTTGTCCATGATTACACGGAGGCGGTTGGTGATGGCTCTCGCTACAATCTTGCACTAACATTGCAGAGGCTTATTGGTCCGTAGTCCTTAACTCTTTCTCGGCTTTTTGAGTTTGGGAATTAGAGTGACCATTATTTCATTCCAACGTCTCATGTCTCCTTCTTCATTAAGAATTCTTGACCTCCTTGTAGACATCGGGATTGATTGCATCCCATAAGGTGAGATAGAAGCTCGCTACATAGCCATTGGGGCTAGGTGTTTTCGAGGGATTGAGGTCAAAGAAAGCCTTCCTAATTTCATCCTCGGTGAACTGCGAGTCCAGGTGCTTGTTCATATCACTATCCACCCGATGTTCTAGGTAAACCAATGTCTGGTCAATGTCCTCCCACCTAGGAGAATTGGAGGTGAAGAGATCCGTGTAGTAACTCACAATGTAGACCCTAATTTCTTCGTTGGTAATTCGCTCCTGGCCCTTTCGTCAATAAGCGATGATGTGGTTCTTATTTCTTCTTGTTTATGTGCATTGGTGGAAGTAAGCAAGATTGGAGTCACCTTCCTTGAGCCACCGTCTCTTGGAACGTTGGTGCCAATAGTACTCTTCTTGCAGCAGTAGTGTTTCAAGTTCCCTCTCTTTCTCCTTAATGAGTTCCTCATTTCCAACATCTTCCTCCTTCTGCCGTAGCTCGTCAATTTCTTTGGTGAGATTTCTGATTTTCCACTTTGTATTTCCTACTTCTTGTGTGGCCCATCCCGCAAGTAGGTTTCCGCATGATTGGAGTTTCCTTGGTAGGTCTCGTAATCGAAGAGGATCGATTTCAGCATTCTTTGGCACACGGGAAGAAGTTGTCTTCAAGAACCCACTTATTTTAAAAATAAAGTATTTCTTGGGAGGCTCTTTTCGAATCCATCTGTTGTGGTTGAGAGAGATTTTGACCGCCCTGTGATACTGAACCATAGAACCCGCAATTGGATGTTATTGCCTAAGGGAAGAGGTTGAGCCAATGTTCATTGGCTAATTATCGCTCCAGCTTTCTCTTTGATGTTGTGGATTCCCCGATGTCGTTAGACCATGTATATTTGGGTCCTGAAGTTTTAAAAATTCTTAACTTTGGTATGTTTGCTGCAAGTAAGTAGATTAATGCCATTCGAGTTCTAATTTTGTTATTGCCGCCTTTTTTCTCGTAGTCATACATTATGTCATTAAAATCGCCTCCTATAAGCCATTTCTCATTATCCGAGCTTCGAGAGCATAAAGTTTAATTAAGAGGTTCCGAGAAAATAATTTTATCATCGGGGGTAGAGGGGGCATAACAACCAGTAAATTTCTAGTTCAAAGATTCCCAACAAACAAAAACATCAATATGACAAGAAGACCTCAAAGATACTTCGATTCTATTATACCGTAAAAGAACTACCCTTAGAGCCATTAGCATCCACACCAAATATAGAATCAAAGTTTAAACTAGCAAGCCAAGAATGAGCAGTCTTACAAGAGATCTTAGTCTCGTACATAAAAAGTAAAAGTGGTTTCAAGTCGATAGTGAGTGCTTTGGAGGAGTAGGAATGCGCGCCCGGCTTAGATTATTTATATTGATTCCGAAACCCCGGGACGAGAAATCAGCCATGAGGCGGGCGGGGCCGCGCGTATTCCATATAATCGTACTCATGGGCCTTAGCGGAGCTGGTTCACAATAGACTCCGCTGTTTCTTTAGTTGGTTTCTCGATCGGTTTGGCACCTCCCGGTTCTCTTGTGGATTAATCTGAGGGCACCCACCAAGGACACTTCCATGCCCTTCAAGTCTCCATAGATCACCATTTCCGACCCTCCGTTCTGTCCCTCTCCCACCGGTCCCCCTCTTTTCATCCAAGTGCTCACCGTTGTCATGTTCGAGTTGGTTTAGTAGCCTTTGCTTTTCCTTTCCCTGTCACCACCACCTTCTTCCCTCTTTTGCCACTTGCATCATTCACAATCTCTTTTCCTTTGTTACTCGATTGTGTACTAGCTACCCTCGCTCTACTTGTCCGGTCCAAACTCCAGTTGAGGTTCTCGCTCCGTGTCAAAGTGTTGTAGGCCCCTAAAGAAGTTGTTGGTGCCTCGCATCAAATGGAATCATAAACGACCCCAAACGTTAACATTAGTCCATTCTTTGTTAGCATTAATGTGGTAAAAAGGTTCAATGGTTGGATACAGATTGCTCTCCATGTTGAACCCCAACATAGTCATCGATGTCGCGGCGTGAAGTTGGGTGGTCCCAGCTGCCCTCTTCCGGCAATAGGTCCTTGCACCACACATTCCAGGCCCCCGGAGTTTATGTTCCCAAACAGAGGACCCCCATGAGTGTCGTAGGATCCCCTGCATTTTACTCGTTGTTGGGTTCGCAATTAGTTCAACATGTATTACTTGAAGAGCAAAATCCTCCCTGCTTTTTCCCGGCATACTATCTTTATTTTTCAAGCTTCTATTGATTTCTTCCACGGAGACCCCTTTGAACCCGTCTCGCCCGAGCTAGGATTCGAACTACTTCATCCCTTTGATGCTACGGTTTCGTTAGCAAAGATGGAATGGCAATCTCTATCTACATGATCCAGTTTTCCGCAAATGAAACAGAAGTCTCCCAATTTCTCATACCTAAAGATGACTTTAGAAGAGGAACCTTTGAAGTTAACTATAGAGCCTCTCATCAAGGGCTTAGCTACATTGATTAACACTCGAGTGTTGGTCCCGGAATGTTGAGTTGAATAAAACCTCGAGTTAGCCTTCTAGAACAAAATCTAGAAAGGGGGTTTGAATAGATTTTGTAGATTTTCGAATCTCCCAAAATCAATTCAAAGAATCAGATTATCACAATGGAATATAATTGTGAACTCAACTTTTAACAAGATCAAAAGCAATGCCGATATTCGATTTTAGCTAAGATTCTGAATTTTAATCTTGAATTAACAAAATTGTAACTTGAACAAAAATTAAAAGAAAGCAAGAAATAACATCGGGTTTTATAGTGGTTCGGATTATAACAATCCTACATCCACTCTCCTTCTCCAAACTTTGAAGAAGGGTCTTCACTAGCCGCTTACTTACTTACCTGTACAAACTTTACAAATTACAACTTGATCTTCAACTCTTCAAAAATCTAAACAACTTCCTGAAATCTAACTCTAAGAATAAAATGTGTTTTTGAAGATGTGAAGTGAAGTGTTCTATAAACACTTAAAGAAGATTTTATGAAGAAATCTTGTGACTTGAAAACTTGTGATCTTAGAAAATGACTTGTGAAATCTGTGTATATTGTGTTCGGTAAAATGTTCTCACTCTCTCTTAAAAGAAATGAAGTGCCTAGACCTATTTATAAGTCTCGAAAAGACAAGTTAATTTGTTAGTTAGTTCTAACAAACTAAAAACTACTTTAACAAACTTAAACTTAAAAAAAGCGCGAGTCCTCACTGTCCTTGCTCTCCTCATCTGGCAAATGACTTAGTGAAGATTAGCCTTTCTTATTCTACTCAGCTTATCTTGACCTCGTCTCGAGCTCTTCATGTTTGTCTCCTGCAGATGACTAGATCTTAGCTGACTAGATTGGTTTTAGACCTCGTACGATCTGTTTAGCTTAACCTCAGTGGTCTTCGTGTCGTCGATCAAGCCGCTGCTTCTTTTTAACTCATCAAAACTTCTTGATTCAACAATTTCCCCCTTTTTGATGAAGTTAAAACCTATAAGGAAGAAACACACTCACAGTGAAGTTAGTACTAGAATTAGTTAAAACAATCAGATAGGTATATCGAGCACTTAATCATTTCACAATGATTCATTCACATTCAAATACTTTAAAAAATGAAGTCTTTTTAGACTCTTTTAGAAATACTTAAAAAACATTTGAGTCTTAAGACTTAGATAAATTTTTAGGAAAAAGTTTTTAAATACGAGATATAAAATTCTCGAGATGATTTATACTTAGAAAAATTTTAAGATTTTCTTAAAACCAAAAAATACTTTAAGAAACTCGATACACGTAATTCACATAAGTCCAAATATATTCATTCACAACTTTACAAATTTACACATAGAAGAAGCGATAGAAAATAAAAGATAAGGAAAGAAAATCTGTTCTATCAGATTCCCCATCGGCTGGCCTCTGGAATGTTCAGCCAATTGAAAATCCTTGCTCTTAGGCTGTTTAAGCTCTTCTTCATCTGTGAGCACGGTTTCCCTTTCTCGCTTTGGTTATAACCGTCTTGACCCATTCCGGATCAGAGAGCCGTCTTCTTTCAGCTTGGGGGTAACTTGCTCATAGGCTGGTGCAACTAAGTCGCAGATTGAACACATTGTGCGCCTCATCAAGCACTTCCCATACAGATCGGCATCCTCCTTTTCCATCCACTCGTGCCAGCTCATGTCTTCATCGGCTGCTGCTCCAGATGGCGATGCCTTCAAGATGTACCAGTAGTACATTCATCTGGCATCCAGGGCTAGTTTCTTGTATTCGCTTGTGAATTTCCCTGAAACCATCTTTGGAGGGGCTGAGGTGCGGTGGACAGTGGCGGAAGTCCGCTTCATCTCGGTGCTTTGGATACCTACTTCCGGAATCCTGTCCCACTTCACTCGGCTTTCCCAGCCTTCTTGACCTCTTCTTCTCCTGCTTCTCATACTTTTCCTTCTCAACATGGATTCTTCTCGATCTGCTCACTGATAGGTTTGAGAAGTCAGGCTCCTTTCTTTGCGCTCGACTGGGCCGATCACCGCTCACCGATGAAGACTTCTCTGCTTTGCCTTTACCCTTGCCCTTGGCCTCGGGTTTTTCTCGCTTCTTTCATCTTGGCCACAGAGCTTCCGACTTATCCTCCTCCTCCTTCCTCCTCTTCTCCTCATCCTCTCGGATGGCCTCCTCTATTTGGATCACCCTCGGTTGCAAGGCCGCCACTCATCTCGATTTAACTTTCACTTCACCTTGGCTGCCTCCAACTCACCGTGTCCCGCCTTAGAGTCCACCTTGTCTCGTGAGTGACAAGACTCTAGGCTGTGAGGGTGTCCATCATTCCTTCTCGCTCCTTCCCCTTTTTAACTTCATTCTGGAGGGTCTCGAGCTGTCTTTCCAGCCGAGCAACGGATCCTCGAAGTCATTACGATCGGGCGTAAGAGTGTTGACCAGGATCTCGTTGTCACTGTCATCTTACGCTTCGGTGCCTTAACCTCCTCTTCCGGTCACTTAGCCGAGATCCAATAGCGATCTTGAGATTGACTGATAGGTTCCTTGATATATTGACCTCAGCAATCTGCATGTTGGCGAGTATCGTATCGGTGATTGCTCGTATCACCTTCCTTGTCTTCTTTTCCATCATCCTTTGAACTTGAGATATTATTTTCTTGTGCATATCTTCAAAGGTGATGAAATGGCAAGAATTGGATGGCCTCCTCCTCCGATTCGGATGAGGAAGAGGTGGTGGGAGAGGTTGAACTGGGAGCTCATGTGGATATCCCCAAAGATATTTGAGGTATCCACTGGATGGGGTTCAGATGGGAGAGATAAGGTGGGGGCGTCGATGGGGGAGGGGGATTTGGTGGAGGGAAGATGGTGGGGGTTGTGCATATCCCTCGGACACTTACCCTGTGCTAGAGCATTGGTCGAACAATCAACCTCAAGCACCCTACCAATTATATTACCCGAAATTCTCCGACGTGCACAGTTAGCTTGGTTGAATTTGGATGTCGTGGATTTGTACCTAGAGCGGGACTTCATTTAGGATAAGTTCTTTGGTTCTCTCTTCTCTGGTAGCTTTCTTGAAAACCAAGTGAATTGCTCAGGTGCCAAGGTTGCCTAGCAATAACTTTGTTGCAATCCACCGGATCCCGAACCCACTATGAACACACCTTCACCAATGGCCGAGATAGCACAGTACCGATAATTCTCGGTAGTTGTAAATTAATAAAATTATATAATGATTAAATTAATATTTAATTGATGTAAAAATTATTAATAATTAGTTGTTAATTAATAAAAATAGTGAAAAATAATTGATATTAAATTCATCAATGATTAACAAAATTATTATAATCACCAAATATAAAATTAATAATTAATTAAATAATTATTCAATGAACCATATGAGTAGAATAAATTTATTTAATAAGAGTATTAAAATAATTTTATGTTAAAGTGGGTAGAAAAGATTATACATTTGAAGTGAGTAAAATAGATTTCAAGTTTTTTTAGAGTGGGTATTTTAAATTTTTTTCCTATGAATACTATTCGTATTCCTGAAAAAAAATAGTTTTACAAATCTTATAATTACCTTACTTTTTAATTTCTAGAAATAGAGCTTGACAAATAAAGTGTAATCAAGCTAGATATAAACCACAAAATTAATATATTAAATCACCATCTTTTTGAAATTATGTTTTAATTTAAACTTTTATATCTTGACAAACAAAGCTCCAATTTTTATAACTAGTTTTCCACTGTGCAATTCACGGGCCTATTGTAGATATTCCCTTGAATATTTTTGTTTTTTAACTAATTGTGAATTACATGAAATATTAAACTAAATGTTGATGTATGATACAATTGAAAATACAACTTAATCTATTTCATGTATAAATTCGGTATATAGATTCAATTTATTTCATTTTGCGAAATAACAATTTTCATATAACAATGATCCGAGAAAATATGTTCACCACTCAACTCTTTTTAAAACCAGTTTGTTTCTCATATGAATAAAAGTTATCAATTAATTCATCTTTGTTCTTGGGAGATATCGTTCTTTCTTTGCAGATTGCATGTATCTTCTTATTGCATTTTCCTCAACTCTCTACCATCCTCTAAATCTAAATGCACATTGCCACCAACAATACCACTTGAATAAAATGTTACTTTATCCAGATGGTTAAGAGTAGTTTAGATCAACGGTGATAAAATTTCAAGTGAAAAAAAAAAGACATTTGGAGCATTTATTTTATTTCTAAGTGAAAGAAATGCATTCTCTAAATTATTAATATAATTGAGAACTAACAAAAGAATAGTAATCACTCAATTTAGCATTAAACCTTGGGTCGTCTTCCAAAGAGCGCCTAAAGTTCTTTTTGGGATGTCTTCTAAGGCTTGACCTCACTCTTCTTTGTCTCCCCCTTTTATTTCGTAGCACTCAATTTTTCTTGTCAATTTCCTCATCTGCTTCTCTATTTCCTATTATACAAAGTAACACCAATATAAATAATTTTCGAAAAATGATAAACTAACTGGAATGACCTTAATACTATTAACTTTAAACACCAAACACATTAGATGTGCTCTAATCGTGCGAACAAAACAATAATAGAGCAACTTATCTCATAAATGATATGGTTAATTCATCTCAAAGTAAAACAGCGATTGCGTTCAATTACCTCCTCCTTTTCTCGGATGCTTCTATCCATTAAAGCTTCACTTAATTACTCGGTTGTATGTAGTAGAAGCATAATTTAATTATTCAACAATTAAGAAGCAATAACATTAAAATATATTAGAGTCAAAGAGATCAAAACAAGAATCCAAGAACTCTAAATTTAAATACGGGAGATTCTCGTCCCAAGCCTTAGGCTGAAATTTCAATAATCAATTCTCAATACTCAAAATAATAGACCCTGGCCTATTTTATAAGCATAACAGCCCCTAATGAGAAAATAAGGCACTAACTAATCCCACTAATGCTAACTGAATAATTAACTACTACCAACTGAACAATTAACTACTGCTAACTCGCTACTAATTGTTAAGAATAGAAAAAGTCTTTCTATGATGGTAAGTTTTACCGTATCAATTCCCTTCTCCTTTAAAACAATCTTGTCCTTAAGGCGAGCTCTTGGTTCCTCGGTGAAGGGAATCGCCCGTCCTTTGCTTGAAATTCACTGCGTGGTGGTAAGGTACGGATGTCGTATTGGGTGTGCTTTGACAATGGCTTTGATGGATTGAGTTCTGATTGATTTCGTGTGCAGGATGCAAAGTGGACATTATTTCTTCCAAATCCTTGGATCTGATTTTCCAATGAATTTCATCCTTGCGATCGTTCAAGAACATGTCCAAGGCAACAGAGTCGAACGAATTGGTTACGGCGGACAATCTTGCGATGAAAAGATCGGCGTATTCGTCCCACGAGATGTTGTTTATCGAGTTGTGGCTAAAGCTTCGCATGATTTGTTATTGGATTGTCTCTGTATCGCCTTAGCAATTCAATGATAAATTTAATCTTGTCATCATCCATTGGAGCCATTGCAATGTTGTACCCTCTGTGGCGTTCAATGTCAATTCCATCTTCATCTCTTCCGGTGTGTTGTCAATTCGAAAGTATTGTTACGTTGGCAATTTTCACATTGAAGGGATCTCCCGAAAACACGACAACTCCAACTTTGTCGGGGTCGAAGTGGCGGTATGCGCTGGGTACTCAAAACGCTCTGGATTGTACGTCGTTGGTGCGCGGTTGGATGCCAAATCGACGTCTCTGCGGGTCCCTTCCCCTTATCATTTACAATCTGTCGCGACATAGCCTCAATTCTCTCCAGCGTCCGCTGAATTGGATCGATAAACCTTCGATTTTCTTGTTCAATTCTACCTTCACGTAGTCAATCCCTCTCTCTAACGTTGCCATGCTTTTCTCTAGCGTGATGATCTTCTTCTACGATCTCGTCATTGATCCGGTAGGTCGGACCAATTTGCTAGAGTTAAAGAGATCGAAACAAGAATCCAAGAACTCTAAATTGAAATACGGGAGATTCCCGTCCCAAGCCTTAGGCTGAAATTTCACTAATCAATTCTCAATACTCAAAATAATAGATCTGGCCTATTTTATAAGCATGACACTTCCCCAACAAAAAATAAGGCACTAACTAACCCCACTAATGCTAATCGAACAATTAACTACTACTAACTGAACAATTAATCGCTGCTAACTACTACTAATCGTTAAGAACATAAAAAGTTTCTATGATGGTAAGTTTTATCGTATCAAAATATCAAAATAAGAATAAAAACCTGCATAGAGAAATTAAAGAATAATTTCAATTATGCGGGGGATGCACAATTAGTTTCATAGTTTTCATTAGGTGTTTGCTTACTTCTTCACTGAGACCTACCTTATATTAACTCGCACTTTTAGAAGTTGAAACACGATCCATGTTTTGAATGTGGTAGTCTAATTAGCTTTATTATCTTAAACTACATTGAACTATCTCGTGTTGGCTCATGCATCTAGTAAAGCAGAGTAGTTCATTAATTATTAACAACTTATTTATGAAATAAGTATCATTGGTATAAGAATCGATTTGCAACTTTAATGGTATAATTTGGACATTGCAATGAACTTGACCTAATATGATAGATGAAAGTTTTCAGATATTTATGGTAAATGCAAACAAACACAAACATAAAAATAGTCATGCCTATTAAGTTAGAGGATACCTTATACGATATACTGGCCAAACTTCTAAATTATATGAAATGATGCTTAACATCAAATTAATTTTGTGAGCAATCTATCGCATGCTTTCTCTAAGTCGATGAATACTATATTTATGTGTATAAAGACTATGTCCTCTGTATGTACTTGCAAAGTGTAAACAAAAGCAAATAAAAAAGGAGTTCATATGTGTTTAACTTCCCAAATTAATTGTTTTAATAAATAAACTAAGCTTACTTCGGATCACAACTCCATCGATAATAGTATAATCAAGCTTTGTGTTCATAAAATGATATTCCCTCCGTCCCACATCAAGAAATCTCACAGCTTGCCCCATAAAGATAATGCCTCCAAATCTTTAGAGCATGGACCACCGCAGCAAGCTCCAAATCGTGAGTAGGGTAGTTCAACTCATAATTCTTCAATTGTCTCGAGGCATAAGCAATCACCTTGCCATGCCGCATCGTAACACATCCTAGACCTTGCTTTGACGCATCACGTAGAATTACAAAACTTCGAGAAGTATACGGAATTGGCAAAACAGGGTCAGTAACCAGTCTCTTCTTCAATTCTTGGAAGCTTTCCTCACACTTGCCCGTCCACTCAAACTTTTCCCCTTTTCTCGTTAGACGAGTCATTGGTGAAGAAATTTTCGAAAATCCCTCAATGAATCTTCTATAATATCCAGCCAAGCCCAAAAAGCATGCGAAACATCATTAACATTGGTAGGCGTCCTCCAATTATTAATCGCCTCAACTTTAGGTGGGTCGACATCTATCCCTTGAGCGGTGACAACATGTCCAAGGAACACAACCCGGTCAAGCCAAAACTCGCACTTCTTGAACTTCGCATACAACTTCTCCTTGCGAAGTACCTCTAGTATTATGCTCAAGTGCTCCTCATGTTGCTTGTTGTTCTTTGAGTAGATCAATATGTCATCGATAAACACAATGACAAACCGATCCAAGAACGGGTGGAAGACTCGATTCATCGATCCATGAATACCGCAGGAGCGTTGCTCAAACCAAAAGGCATTACCGTGAACTCATAATGCCCATATCGAAGTTCTAAATGTCATCTTCGGTGTATCACTATCCTTGATTTTCAATTGGTGATAACCAGACCGTAAGTCTATCTTAAAAAAGACTGGCTCCTTCGGTGATCAAATAAATCTTCGATCCTCGGCGGTGGGTACTTATTCTTAATAGTTAATCGATTCAACTCCCTATAGTCGATGCATATCCTCATCGTCCCATCCTTCTTCTTCTTCTTCACAAATATGACAGGTGCTCCCCAAGGAGAGACACTTGGTCGAATGAATTTTTGTCCAACAATTCTTGTAGTTGTACCTTGAGTTCTTCCAACTCTTTCGGCGCCATTCGATATGGTGCCTTTGATGTGGGTGTTGATCCGGAAACAAATCTATCGTGAACTCCACTTGTCTTTTGGGTGGAATACTGTAATTCCTCCGGAAAAACATCTTGAAAATCTCGAACCACCGGGACATCTTCAATCTTCGTTTCACGAGTAGGGGTTCCCATCACATTGACCAAATACCCTTGACAGTTGCCCCTTCGTAGCATCTTTATGGCTTTCATAAGCTGTTATGATAAGGCTCGTAGCTCCGTCCTTGACCCAAAGTAAACCAATTCCTCTCCACTTGGTAGCTTTAACACCACTTCCCTCTTTCCACAATCAATGCTACCTTGATATTTGGACAACCAATCCATGCCAAAGATTACATCAATGTGATTCATTTCTATGACGTATAAGTTAGCATCTAAGTTTCTCCCGATTTCTAAATTCACATCCTTAGCTACTCTATCTGTGACCACCGTTTGACCCGAGGGTATACTAACGTCAAGTGCTTCGACTTTGTTGGTTTCCTTACAACCAACCTTAGCACAACACTTTATGGATATAAAAGAATGCGTCGCACCCGTATCAAATAAAGCTAGAACTGGAACTTTATTTAATGTCAACATACTGTCATGGTATCGGGGTGACGCCGATCTCCATTCTCCTAACCGGACATAGAGTAAACTCGCTTTGCCTTTAGGAGCTAGATTCGGCCTCCGAAGTTAGGACGAAGGGGGCTGTATGGCCGGTGACGGCACTGAAGCACTTTCCTTGTCCCACAAGACACTCTCCTCCGTGATTCTTCCCACGGTTGGCGCAAGTGGGTTTGATTGGTTGAGCATTAGCACCCGTGGCTCCTGAAACTTTCCTTGCTTATTACGATTGTGGTTATTGTTACTGGTTATGGTCGTCCCATCTCCTCTTTCCCAAAAGGTTTGTTGGTTTCGAATTCACTTTCTCGGTGCGTTGGCTTGCAGCAATTTCCACAGCTCTCCTCACCAAGTCATGAAAGGCATGTCTCCGTGACCCGCTAGGATGCTCCGTATCTCTCGGTCTTAACCCCTTCTTGAATTTCGAGCTTTCTTACGTTCGGTATCCACCATATTGTGTGCAAAAGCGAGCCATGTTCTTGAATTGTCTCTCATACTCTTCCACAGTCAGGTTTCCTTGTTGGAAGTTGAAGAATCGGGACTCCATCTCCTCCCGGTAGGTGTGGGAAGAATCTCTCCATGACGATTTCATTGAACTCATCCCACGTCGGTCGTCTCTCGTCTCTTGGTTCTCGACCTCCGGTAGCCTTCCCACCAACGGTCGCATCCTCTACCATTTGAAATTCAACACAAGCTACACGTTGCTGAGACGTGCATCTAACGAGGCGAAATATGTGTTCCAAAGCTCGAAACCATTCTTCGACACTAGCAGGTCCATCACGTCCGTTAAAGGTGGGCGGCTTGTAACGACGAAATTGTTCCACGACATTAGCGTTATCTTGGAAGTCTCCTTGAGTGGCCGGATTAACAACATCAAGTTGGTTACGTGCGTTACCTCGGCGAGCCATTACCTAAGGCATTTTGTTATGGGCTAAGTAAAAATGCTACGTTTCACGCATTGCACTAGAGACCTCTAAATATGGGAGAAGACTATTGTAATCAAGTAATAATAAGGTTCCACTAGCATAACACATAGAGTTCATATAAGCATGTCAATTAATGCATCAAGATATCACATAGTTTACATATATTAAAACATAAAATTTTGTACCTTATGAGCGAAGCGGTGAGGCGGTGATGGGCGACATACGCTCGAACATTTGAAAATAAACTCTTTTTTTCTCGTAATAAAATACATTTAAAATAATTTTGACACTTAATTTTTAACAAGTCTACAAGAATGTAGACCCGCTCGTATACCACACTTTGTGACGCCCTAGTTTATAAAGACTGAAATTTTAAATAAGTAATTGAAATTAAAAGATTTAAGGCGCCAAATTTAATTTTTTAAATAATGAAACGATAAACTTTATAAAAGGGTTAACATCTAATTTTTCAAAAGTGAAATAATGTTACGGCGGAAACGTAAATATTTAAATACTTTCTAGGAAAAACAAAAATTCTTAAGTTCAACATAAATTCATTTATTAAATAAATAGTAAAAGATGAAACATGAGCACAATGTCCCTCGTCATCACTCCTCGCCGTCCAGCTCATTACCGAAATGGAGTTTACTTTGGGGGGTGAGTATGCAAGCACAATCGGTGGAGATAAAAATTATTCAAAATTTAATACACAAGTAAATACATGATAATCAACTAAAATTAAATAAATTCTCATGAACTTTGCCAACATTGCTATTATTACTTTGCCTCTTTGCCAATGATACTTTGTCACTTTGCCATTGATACTTTGACAACATAGAAATGGAGTTGTGAGCCTTCCCAAAGCCATTTAAAGACTCGGTATTCTCACACGTAGAATGGAGCACGGTGGGTTAAACCCGAAGATCCGTCGATCCGGACCCCATTAGGGGCCCCGGCTATTAGACTTTGCCATTGAGCACGGCGGGATACACCCGAAGACCGTCGGTCCGGACCTCATAAGGGCCCCTGGCTATTAGAATAACATGGAATAATAAAATTCAAGCGAGATAATCACATAATTTAAAATAGGCATTAAATATTGAATAAAACATGCAACACTCTACGATACCACCGTAGAGCTTAGAGCAATTAATTCCCCACCTTAATTGATCAACTGCAGGAGTGTAACGAAATAGCCTCGTAAAATTTAGACTTCGTAACTTTCGTCACCTAGCATAATAATTATTTACAATTAGCACTTAATTATTTACAATTAGCACATATCCTAATTAAATTTTCAAGAGGGCTAATGGTCTTAGTTATATATATATATATATATATATATATATATATATATATATATATATATTAAATTTGAGGATCAAAATGCAAGGTCTCAAAGGACTTAATTATAAGAAAACTCTTATAAATTAATTTGGGATAACCTAAATCCTTAAATTAAAACTCTAATTCCCAAATTGTATACATCAACTAAATTTATATTAATAGCGGTGAGACATGAATTGCTGCAAAATTAAGCTTATAGATAAAATTATTAATACAATATAATAATTAAATAAAATAATATTAATGAAATAAAATAAAATTAAAATTTATAATATTAAATAAATATCTGCGCACATTGCATAAATAATTTTATTGAAAACACACACGCACATACATAATTCTCACGTGCACACACCGCACAAACAAAAACACACACTCGACACACATACCCATACACAAAATGCACACACACATACACACACAGAACACCAAACCCGCGCACACACACACACACAGAGAACACCAAACCCACGCACACACACATACACACACAAAACACCAAACTCAAGCATACACACATACACGCACATACAAAATACCAAACTCACGCACACAAACAAACGCACACACGCACGAGATATCACACATACACACAACTCACACACCCACAATCACACATGAATTAAACACACACATATATAAAACAAATAAATAAATATATATATATATATATATATATATTATATCATATGAGAAGTAATATATTTAATAATTCATTGACATTAAATTCACTTGGGGTTTATTAAAAAATTGATAATATAATATTGATTACGTAAATTATACAATAAAAACTAATTGAAAAGGATTTGGTGGAGCGAAAATACCGTTGTTCTTGAAAAATTGGAAAGTCTGCCGTCTTTGAGAAATATGAGATTTATTTTGTGTGCGTAGTTTTTTTCTAGGTTAAAACTCTAATATGAAAAAGTATTAGGAATGGGCTTGGGCTTGAGTGAAATAAGGACTAAAAAATATTAGATTTTAATTGGGAGATAAGAATTGAAATTGAAATTTAAATTTAAATTTAAATTTAAATTAGGATTTAAAAATTGAGGGTGAAATTGAATTAGAGATTTAAAAGATTTAGGAACTTAAAAAAATATGGAAGAAAATATATTTTCTAGTGAGAAAAAATTAGGTATTTGTATCCCATGGAAAACTCAAGATTTGATTTTAAATAAAAGATTCTTTTTAGAAAATAATGAAATTGAAAGATATTATTTGTTAAAATTTGCAAGATTTGAAAAATATTTAATATTAATAAAACTCGATATTTTTAAATTAATAAAAATAATAAATAATACTTAAAAAGTATTAGGGGTACTACTGATCGGTAACTACAGACAAAATAAAAATTCATTGGTAATTATTGTTCAACTCATATTTCGTGCAGTAAATCATGCGTTAATTACGAGATCAACTCATATTTCGTTGATAATTATCGGCGAATAAAAATCCATCGGTAATTATCGATCAACTCATATTTTATCGGTAAATTCGTCGGTAATTTTTAAAAATGTAATTTTATCGGTAATTTTTGGTAATTCGTCCGTATTTGTGACGGAATTAAGTCTGTCAATATTTCACGCTTTTTTGTAGTGTAATACGCCACGTCCACCACAAATCCAACAAATTTATAATGAGTAACAACAATATTATATTGGCTAATTAAATCACAATCAATAGAGGTTGAAAAAAAAATCAATCTAATTGTCTATTTTGAAATAAAATAGATTATTGAGCTTTGAAAAAAATCAATCTAATGTCGTTTTGGAATAAAACAAGATTTCGTAGTCCGAAGAATTATCAACATCCCTATTATACAAATAGGGAGTTCAAATATGATGAGGTATCGTCTTGAGGTTAATTTGGATGAGGTGTCTCATTCTCAATAAATGCATATATATGTATTAATGTATAGTAAATTATCGTATTGATGTGTCATTTTTCTATTGATTTATAGGTAATATGTGGTATCCATGTAACATCTTAATATAGCAAAAAATATTGCTCAGAACCTTGCACCTCTTGCATAATTTCTATGTTGTTTAATAATTAAGCTAATTTATAAATTTTTAAATATTTTGAATCCATGTATTATTGAACACGTCGTAATCTCTATTTTATATCTAACATATTATTGTATGATAATTTTTAAACATAATATATATATATATACATATATATATATATATATATATATATATATATATATATATATATATACTAGCACAAAATCCGCGTATATGCGGAATTGAAGAGAATTTTATATTTTTAAAAAATAATATTTAAAAATTATTTAATTATTTAAAATGTAGTAATGTTTTAAAAATAATGTAATTATATAATTATTTAATTTGGATTAGTTTTGTATGATCAACATAAATTGTCTTTAAATGGAAAATAACATGCATCTAGCATCATTAAAATGTAAAATTTTAAATAAATGGAAAAATGACAAGGAGGTGCAAGTTTAGGCAAGTAATTACGGAGAGGTGCATCCATTTTTCAGCCTTGTGTGATTTGCCGAGAATGCCCCTATTTTAATTAGTCAAGCTCTCTCACTCTATTTCGTGTCTCTCTCTTAGGCGGGTTTTGCATTCCCGAGAAACTCTCTACGCTTGTTGACTCTGTCTTCTCTCTCGGCTCGTTGTCTATCTCTCTCCTCACCGTTCTGATTTCTCTCTCTCAAGCCGCCGCGATTGTTCATATCTCAGTCACATAGATTACATCCCATCTTTGTACTTTTTTTTATAATTTTTTTAAAATTCAAATTTTGAAATGGGTTATTTGTTAGATATCAGCGTTTTCGTTCAAATTTCACTTGAAATTTTTTTATGGTCGTCAATTTAGGGTTTTTATTTGCTACGAGAATTTTACATGCTCTCTTGTTTTTCGTGTTTCTTTCCATGGATCCACAAGAACGATCTGTGGTTTTTCTTTGTGAAATTCGATGGCTTAAGGAAATTGATATCTCTCGCGTGGATGCAATAAGTTTGATCAACTTTGTGCCCAGGTTACGATTAAATGGCCTCAACTTAAGAAAGATTATTTCTCTTTGTTTTGCACGTTTGGTAGTGTGGATGAATGTGTTTTGGAGGGTGATGATGATATCCTTAATGTGTATAGACTATGCGGTAGTTTACATACTAATATAGTTGATGTGGTCGTACGTGTTTGTGAACCCAAAGATGATTACGGTGCGTGCGCTAATGTTATGATTTCACCACATTCTCCCCAATCACCGATATTAATGATCGTGCTGATTTTTCCGGTGATTCATGTTTACCATCTTTTGACATTAATCCTCCAATTCCTAAGTTTCTTATATTTCGATTCTTGGGTAGACCTCATGAAGGGTGGTGTTGGTGCTGTTTTTGTGGGGGTGCGGTTGAATTTAGAGAATCACTTGTCAAGTACTCAACCCGTTTAGGTTTTCGGTTTAAGTATCTTAGAAATACCGATCGCTACATATATGCGGTGTGTATTGATCTTTGTCAAGGTGGGTGTGATTGGTTTGTTAGGGCTAAGAAAAGGATATTGACAGTGATTTTGGTATATATAAATCAAACTTATCACACACGGTTGTCGCTAAATTGATAAATTATAAAGGCAAACGTCTTGGATCTAAAATTATTGGTCAACTTATGATGAAAGAAGTCAAGTCTAAACCTACAATTGGTGGTTACGAGTTAGTTAATATGTTGAGGAATAACTATGGCATTGAAATGCCTTACCAAAAAGGCTATCGTGCATCTCACTTTGCAGTTGATAGTATATTTGGTAGTTATGAAGATTCATATGATAATTTGAGGTGGTATATTGAAGGCGTGAATAGAACAAATCCTGGTAGTGTTGGGTTTATTGAGAAGGATCAATCTTCTAATGAATTTCAGAGGTTTTTCTTATCTTTTCATGCTTCGATAGTTGGTTTTCAATCATGTCGTCCAATGTTGTTTTTGGATGGTACGCTCCTCAAAGGTCGTAATAAAGGGATATTGCTCACGACTCGCAAAAGATGGCAATAATAGTATCCTGTTTTTTTTTTATTTTTTCCTTGTTCTTTTTAGGCCTTGTAGATTGATATTTTTTATGCTTTGTATTTATGTTTAGGTTTGTTCCTGTTGCATTTGCAATTGTGTCTGCTGAGAATACTTCAAATTAGACATGGTTTGTTCGGATCCTAAAAGATCATGTAAAGCATAAGATGAAAATCTTTTACATATCCGACAGAAATACCGGTATTATTGCAAAGATTCAATGATCTTTTTCAAGATGAAGTTCATTTTTTCTGTCTTTTTCATCTTCTAGCAAACCTTAGAGGCCGTTTTAGTTACGGAAAAACAGATCATAGGCAATATCCATTGTGTGATTTGTTCAAGGCACTGCTTACGCCTCCAACCAAGCGTTTGTTTGAGGAAAACTTGCAAAAATTTTCTAGCTTGGAGGTAAAGTGGTGAAGAATGGGTTGCACGGCTCCCTTCGAAAAGTGGGCAGTGGAATACTCTCCTAACATCATTCGTTATGGAGAAATGACATCTAACGCTGCCGAGTCGTTTAACAAATGGCTACTTGAAGCTCAATCGTGACTTTCTTATGTGATTGGATACGGAAGAATGTTTCGCGGTAATTTGTTGAAAGGAGGTGTGAATCGATAAGTGGAATACCCCCTTAGTACCAATTAAGCGAAATTTGAATGGAGTGTTTTAAGTGAACTTGGTATGTCTTGGATTGTTAATACGTGTCCCGGTGGTGATTTTGAAGTTTTATCGGACATTTCTTATTGTTGACCTTAGTAGAAGGGCATGCTCCTGCCATTTTTGGCAAATCACCGGTTTTTCTTGCGCGCGCTTAATCGCTGCTTATTCAATGGAAGTGTGATTCGGTTTCTGATTATATAGAAGAATGTTATTTCACCGTGTCATATAAGCAAACGTATGCGGCAAATATCAATCTTGTTCCTCAAACGTTGAAATTTGAACTACATGATTCGTCTCAGAAGATTTTACCACCTAAGGTTAGACGAATGCACTGGTCGTCCTAAGAAATCAAGAATTACATCCTATGGTGAATTTCGTAAGAAGAAAGTTATGTCATCTTCCCGGAAGAAACAAATTGAATTCAATGTAAGACCTGGTTTTTTTATCTGTTTTTGTCATTATTAAGCGTATTTTGGTTGTTGATTTTATTCTCTATTTTCTGGAATGCAGGCTTCAACGTGAAGAAGTGATTGTCTATCATTCCTTTTTGTGCAATCTTGAATTTGTTAATTGTGTCAAACTTGAACATTATCTATAAGGTCAAGTTTTATATGGCTTACTTTTTCGATTTGTATTTTTGTGGAATTTTTGTGTATTGAATGATACCTTTGTATGAACAATTATCATCAATATATTTTAACTTTATATTTCTTATTGCAATTATCATCAATACATAACTTTTGATACTACATTACATATTATTATCACGGCTATCACTTTGTCAACGGGTTTGCAACTACTATAGTTGCTATATTTATCTCGTATGCTCGCTTATTGTTGTCAATATTTATGTGGTCGAAGCTGTTGTCATCTTTTTCCTACAACTTGAAACTTCATCTGCCTCATTCATATTTGTATCCCATTCGATTTGGTGCACCGGTGAGACCACCCGTGTTGTGCACGGTTGTAGTAGAGTCTTCTGGATTCATTCGTGTCTCGGATACTTTAATTGTAGTTGGACGGCGGCGGGTGGTGCGAGAATGACTTTGAGTATCTTGGATATGTTGTGGCTGAAGTTTGAGACATTGCTTACCTCGATGGCTTTCTATCTTTTTGTTTGTTTCTTTGTTTTTATTTGTTGAATATGGTTTTTATTCATGTGTTTTTTTTTTTTTTTGTTTTTTGTTGGGTGATATTTATAGACTTCTCTCGTTCTGTGGTGGTTTCAACGGTCATATTTTAACGTTCGGGAATTTACATTCACAGTTAAAGTTGTGCAATTTTCTTGTGGTGTTGTTCAGGTTTTAATGTTTGTTGTTTATTTTCGTTAGATATCTTGTTGTTCAACCGATGATGGGTCATTTTGTTAAGATGATAGTTCTATCTTGAGTTATTGGGCTTTCAACTTTTGGGCCCTTACATATTTTTTTATTTTTCGCAAATTGTTGAGTTATTGGGTCATTTTTCAAAGTTATTAGTTACATTTTATACGATCATTGGGCCTCCAATAATCTGGGCATTTGTTGTGCAAAAATATCTTTCTTTTGTGCGATTATATTTTACACTTGTGCAATTATTTAATACTAATGTGAAAAATAATTATTCTACATTAGTGTATTAATATTCCATGGATATTCATTTTTAATTAGTTGTTTTGCAAGTCATTTTTTTCATAATTCTAGTTATATTTTTCACCGACCTATTTTTTGTAGTTCTAAGTTACTAGTTACATCTTATAGTGTTTTTGGGTCTCTAATAATCGGGCCTTTCTTTGTGCAAAAAAATTCCTCTTTTGTGTAGTATTATTATACTATTGTGCAAGTTTAAGTTAATTCTATGCAAAATGTTTGTTCGGTGTTAGTGCATTAATATTTTATAGATATTCATTTTTAATTAATTTTTTTTTCCATGATACTAGTTACATTTTTTGAACCGTGATATTTTTTCAAAGTTGTTAGTTACATTTTATACGCTTATTGGGCCTCCAATAATCGGGCCTTTGTTGTGCAAAAATATCTTTCTTATGTGCGCTTATATTATACACTTGTGCAATTATTTAATATTCTTTGTGAAAAATAATTATTCTACATTAGTGCATTAATATTCCATGAATATTTTTTTATAAGTTGTTTTTGCAAGTGCTTTTTTTTTTTTTTTTCATAATTCTTGTTACATTACATTTTTTCCTAGAGGGCTGTTTTTTCTTAGTTATTAGTTATGTTTTATAGTGTTATTGGGCCTCTAATAATCGGGTCTTTCTTTGTGCAAAAATTTCCTCTTTTGTGCGGTATTATTTGTCTTGTTGTGCAAGTTTAAGTTAATTACATGCAAAATGTTTGTTCGGTGTTAGTGCATTAATATTTTATGAATATTCATTTTTAATTAATTTTTGATTTTTTTTTCATGATACTAGTTACATTTTTTTGAACCGTGATATTTTTTCAAAGTTGTTAGTTACATTTTATACGCTTATTGGGCCTCCAATAATCGGGCCTTTATTGTGCAAAAATATCTTTCTTTTGTGCGCTTATATTATACACTTGTGCAATTATTTAATACCGATGTGAAAAATAATTATTCTACATTAGTGCATTAATATTCCATGAATATTTTTTTATAAGTTGTTTTTCCAAGTGTTTTTTTTTTTATAATACTTGTTACATTACATTTTTTCCTAGAAATTTGTTTTTTCTTAGTTATTAGTTATGTGTTATAGTGTTATTGGGCCTCTAATAATTGGGCCTTTGTCGTGCAAAAAAATTCCTCTTTTGTGCGGTATTTATTATATGCTTGTGCAAGTTTAAGTTAATCTTTGTGCAAAGCGATTGTTCTACGTTAGTGCATTAATATTTTATAGATATTCATTTTTAATTAATTTTTTTGTTTTTTTCTTTTTCATGATACTAGTTACATTTTTTTGAACCGTGATATTTTTTCAAAGTTGTTAGTTACATTTTATACAGCTTATTGGACCTCCAATAATTGGGCTTTTGTTGTGCAAAAATATCTTTCTTTTGTGCGATTATATTATACACTTGTGCAATTATTTACCTCCTTTGTGCGCTTATATTTTAACTTGTGCAAAGATTTAACACTTTTGTGCGTATAATTTTTATTTGTGCAATTAATTAACACTTCATGCAATAATAATCATTTTTTGTGCCTTTTTTATTTTTTTGGCAATTTGTATTGTGCAAATATAAGATTTAATAACAATCACTACACAATGAATATGGTATATTAAAACTAAAAATCATTAAAGTGAAATACATACATATATTAAAGTTTAGATACACCATTACATAGATTTAACAAAAATCATAACATATACATTCAAAACTAAATACACTAAATAAGTGGTGGGTCTATTATGCTCGCCAACAGCTAAATTTGACCATCTTTTCTTCATTCACTTCCGGGAGTCGATGATGTAGCATGCTTCACTTTCAAAATCAAATACAACAAATAATCCATACGGATACATTTCAATCATCAGGTGTGTTCTCGGCATATTCGATTACAGGATTAATCATCATACGATCACGCATAATTTCATCAGGAAGAGTCGGTTTGTATCCAACCCATGAGTCCTCTTTTTGGTAATCTTGCATTACCCAAATGTTACTCGGTGCTACAGGGAATACCTATTGCGGCAGACTACTAGTCTTCCATCATCTAATCCTATCAACTTAGTTTTATCCCCAAGGTTTCTTATTGCCTCTGGTATTTTCATTAGTACGTATCGTTGGTCTCATTCACATTCTTCACTTGAATAAAAACACAAATACCATATTTTTATCTATCGTAACTCGCCAACGGAACATTCCATTGGAAACAACAGGGGTCTACTTAAAGGGGATTTATATGGAAAATTTCTTACGAGGTTTCCATATATTTGTTGCAGAGTAGAAAATCTTAACCTCTGTAAGAAATTCTCTACTGGGAACTCTGTAATCCTAACAATTCTATATTCATTTTTCTCTGGAAAAAATCTCATTCGAAAAATGAAAATGCTGTTTTTGGAGGGCCATAATAGGAGTGTGGAAATTTAATTTTGCGTAAAGGAATAAACACTCTGCTACGGGTGAAAGGATTAGATAAAAAAATTCATCTTGTAAGTTACAAGCACATTACTAACCCTTCAAAGACAGCAAGAATAGGTCTTCTTTCATCTCCACGTTTGTTAATCCGCGCGTTTGTAGGATTTGCGTGGGGGTCTTTGCATACCTCAATCTTTGTGTCTCCACGTTCTCCTCCACAAAAGTAAAATTTGGCTTTCTTTTTCTTCATTTCGGATAGATTTTCCTTCTTGAAATCCGTGGTCTCAATTTCCCTTCTCCAAACCCCGCTCACACATTTATAGATGGCGAGGCTTTTTGGTGGTAGAAGGAGCAATATTTTCAGTATTATTTCTATGGGGAGCATTTTCTTATTTTTTTCAGAGGTTGAAGATGAAGAAGAGGACTGTTTGTGTGTCTTGGGTGTCGTCATTTTGGATTTTTGGTGTTGTGAGGAAGATGACTGAGAGTTATTTGTGTTTTGGCGGTATGATTGCTATATGGTTTTGATTTGACAGTTTACATTTTTAGGATTCAAATGTGTAAGGAATTTGGAAAGACTTTCTTGCATTTAATTTTTGTTGGTTATTAATTGTTTTGGATAAATCTTTATAGTTATTAACTTTAGAACATGGAAAGTTTTTTTGGTTAGTTATACAAATCTAACAATTATTTTTTTATTATTGTTTGTACAATGTATTTTGAAATTAATCTAATTAAAATAGTTTATCAGTAATTGTGCAAGAATATTTCACAAGTGTGCAATATTAATTGTACAAGAATGATCATTTGTTTGTGCAACTATTATTAGTCACAGTGCGAGATGATTCTTTTTACAATGGGCTTTAACAATTGGGCTTATTCTTTCTGTTTCATACATTTTTTTCTTGGACAATTGTGCTATTATATTCAAGTATTGTTTTTATTCTTAAAGGATTGTTGTTAAAGCCCAATTGTTAAAGCCCATAAAGGATCTATTATTTACACTTTCATGCTATAAAGTGAGTGTGTGTAATAAAGTAGGGGTGTAGACAAGAAAAGTCCTTTTTTTTTACTTAATGTTATATTCCCGCATTATGGTAAGTAATTTTATCTCGTTGTGCAATATTGACATGCAATTGTTCACATAAAATTGCGTGGTTGTGTAATAAAGGCTCAATTATCGGCAACCCGAATTAACTATTGTGTACAAAGTGTATATATTTGTGCAATATTAACTCATTGATATTCAAATTGATTTATTTATTTGTGCAATAAAATTTCTTTCTTTTTTGAACATTTCATCTTTGGAAATTGCACAACAGTGTAATTCAATATGTTAAAGTTAAACAATAATAGTAAATAAATTGCACAATAGGAAACTTGAACTGGATCATAAATATTAAGCAAAATTATAGTTTTACATCAGAATGTAAAGTACTAACTAAAACTAACTTGTATCCCAATGGTATAAGCCATAATTTTGTTCACAAATCATAAACATGTTCATAAACCACAATTGTACGCCATCAAATTATTACATTATCAGCATTAAGTAACATTTTAACCATCTTTGATCTAAAATTTGCGGCGGATATCAAGTCGTAATCTCCTTATTCATTCTTTTTGTCCACGTAATAATTCTATCGGGTTACACACGATAATTCCACAATCCAGCGATTCCGGTGCTTCTGCAAGTTGTCTTGAGATGTGGGACCTATCAATCTCTTCATTAGGAATGGATGACCAGTGCCGAAGCCTTGTAAACATTTCACGCAGCTTGTTTTGCACATACTTCACCTATGTCATTCAATTTGTGGAATTTAAATAGCAATATAACAGGTTCATGTTAAAGCTATAGTAATTTATATAACAACAATGTTTACCACTATCAATGATTGTGTCAAATGCTGGTCTACTCCTCCCCTTCTTCTAGGACGCATCGAATTGTAGAACTTACATTCATTCTTCTTGATATTCGGCCAAAGAATGGCCCAATGATCGCCTGTGCCTCTTGATGAACCTCCATGTACCATTGCTAGCATTGGAAATAATAAGCGATCCATGTCTAAACATTCTTCTATCTTCTTGTCGATCAAGTTCACTAGTGGTCCTTTTGGGCTCTTATCGTTCGTCTTGATTAATGACTTTTGCAAACAAGTTAAAAAAACATTTCAATTATGATCACAGCTAACACATGCATATACATGAAATATTGGTAGGAATTCTTACCCAACAAAGGTGAAGTGAAGACCATTATGTTCTTTGTCAAGCCTTATTATTGTAACTCTTAAAGTGTATCGAGATCGAGACCATGAATCAATTATCTAAATTTAAAACAATAAGTGAATGTTAATATTTGTTTGCATAACTATCATGTTTAAAAATGTATAAATTTGCTTACCCCGTTGTTAAGTCTCTCGGTGATGCAAGATAGTAACACAATCGCTAACCATCAATGAAGAGAATGGACTTACTCCGTCCAAATAGCATACTGTGAAACATAAAAAGTCGGAGTAATAATTTGATAGATAATATCATTCATATTTTCAAATTCTAAATTTTTAATGTTAACTTACGTTGGTCCTTCGGTTTGCCAAAAGTATTCAACTTGTTCCCTTAAACATGGATCTGCTTTTTTCACACCAAATACTTGTCATCGAGTTTGAACAGATTTTTGTTTTCTCGCCATGCCCGATCTTTTCTTCATTTTCTAATTCAAAGTCACAATCTTCTCGCCAAAAGAATGAGTTTTTGTGTGCTTGGTAGGGTGTTATTGTTCTCGCCCGTCTCGCCATCATCATTGTTCGACACTTGACCCTTTTAATCATCGAGCTTGGGGAAGCATAAGTCACTAAAGTCTTGCCTTTGTCCTTCCGGTGTTTTTTTGTGGCACCCCATTTGAAACAATTTCTTCAAGGCTTTTAGCCATGTACATTTTATTTGAAAAGTCTTTCGTTTTCTTGTTGCGCAATGTGCGCTTTCTCAACCGCATCCAGATGTTCGGGTTGGGGTTCTCGTACTGATTGTGTAGCAGAAGGTATGATCGCCTCTTCCAACTTTTTTCAAAACTTCGCTTTCTAGCACCGCTTAATGCAACTATCCCTCTGTGCTATCTCAAGAAAGAAATGCTCGAGGATCTTCTTGTTCTCCTCCTCCAATCTTTCTAATTCTTCACTCATCCTTTTGCAAACTAGTTTTACATCGGCCAGCTTTCATCTTTTTGGTTTATTACTTCCTTGTCCTCATCTACCTTAATATCATAAAACCGGTCATCATCTCCGGAAAATAAATCAGCAATAACATTCTCGTATTTGAGCATTTGGCGACTGGATCCCACCAATTTCTGTGTCGGTGTAGATTGTAGGATGGAGCAGAGAATCAACAGAGCAGATTTACCATCCTTTTCCAACCTTGAAGTGCGCCGACAATCTCTTTTCTTGGTGATGTCCTAGAGTCTCTTTTGAGGTGCTGCCTTCTTGAACCATTTTCGGTGTGGAATTCACCATCCGATTCCCGTTTTCTTCATTTCTCACTTCCCGCTCCTTCATTGTTATCATCACATTGGCCACCCACTCACCCATCATCCACAATGTCACACGTTGCCTCCACATACTCATCATCACTTGAATACCGACCACACGCAATTCCATCTCCATCACATTCAATACCGTTATTCTTTACCTCCTTCTCTGTTGTGTTATCTTCGGTGTTCACATGGTCAAATCAGTATTTACGTAAGTCATGATTTGCCATGATTTGCCTCTCATTTGACGTGGCTTTTAAAACTAATTTGTTCACCTAAAACATCATTTCACATTTAGTTAATTAAAAACTTTTTGCTACACTAACAATGTACTTAAAAACTTACGTGATCTTTTCTTGACAATCTCACACGCCGTAATTTTATTGATTACATTCATATCCCGATTCGTAAATCTAGGAAATGATGCATCGGTGTTTGCTTCAACTTGATTAGTGTGTTCACATAAACACAACTATCGAACCAAAAATATGTTAGGTTGAATTCATACGTACCTTATTGTAATACATTTCAATCATTTAAAAAATAAATATTACATATTGAAGGTGTGCGTAAGTGTTTTGCGAGAATGTTGTTACGAATGTTGGCACAATCGAGAACAACACAGACAAAAATAAATGAATAGAATTACACAAATGGAGGTCTTAAACACTTTGCAAGATGGATATCAAAATTTTCGTATAGACTATAAATAAGTCTATACCGCCAAACGGTATATTATCACTAGTAATTGTTAAGTGATACAATCGGTGAAAACATAAGCCACACCGTGAATGGATCTACGTATATAGTGACTAGACAATGATCAATCTAACCTATCACTAATACATATAAAGATCCAATGTTGAGTGAAATGTTGGAACATTCACCAACGGAAGTATCGAGTATGAAAATACAATAAATTCTATAATCTATGTCAATAGACTATGCTAGATTGTGTTTCCCTCAACTTCAAGTTTTAATCTTCATAGCAGCCGTGTATATATAGATAACTGGACTCTTCATGCTTGAAGATAACTTCCACATCTCCCTTGAAAATAGGTAACTTCCATGTAACTTCCCATGATCTTTATAACTTCTCTTTGCTTGCCTTTTCAAACGCATGACTTGATAGAATGTCGTAAGTCTTCATTACGAAAGAAAACAAGACATTGACCAAGACAAAACGTGGGTTAAGGGTTAGTGGAAGTGGAAGGATGAATTTCGATGTTGTGACCAGAATGTTGGCACATTCGAGTAACACTCGTCATAACATCAACAATCTCCCCAATTCGGCCTTTCTCTTGGAACACACACGATGTTGTACCATTGTACAGAATGTGTACACAATAGAGATAAGTAAATAAACATTAAGTAAATGACATCTCATTACTTAGCCAAAAATGAATAACACTTAAACATAAAACATCACTAAAACATAAATTACGAACATAATAAAGACTTAAAAATCAAAACCAGAGCTAACACAAAACAATAACACTTAAACGAACTAACATAAATCGAGCTTAATCATAAAATGAAAAATAAAACTAAATAACCTAACTAAACGAAATCAGGCGTAATAAGACACAAAAATATATAACACAATAGATCGTAGTTTTAAGACGAGAACTATAATAAACCTAAACAAATAACATAAAAATACTCGACTTAACCAAAATAAACTTGAACTAAATACCAAATCAACATTAAGTTCAACAATATACCTAACATATAAGATAAGTTCGAAAAGACATAAACAAAAACAGAAAATAAATTGAGTCTTTAC
Organism: Paraleonurus japonicus; assembly: GCA_030762865.1. Lineage (NCBI taxonomy): Eukaryota > Viridiplantae > Streptophyta > Magnoliopsida > Lamiales > Lamiaceae > Paraleonurus > Paraleonurus japonicus. Next base: position 40,640,297 of record CM061060.1, read on the forward strand.
AAAAACAGATAAAACTTATAAATGAAGATTAGGAGAGGATTGGGTTGTCGGGTATAACAAATGCATCTTCATAAGTCTCGCACGAACTCCCCTTTCTTCAAGCTCCTCCATCTTCGAAAGCTCCTCTCTCAATGTCCCCAATCATCCAAGTCATCATACAAAGACACCGAGATCTTCATCATCCCAATCTACTACATCAATCTTCTCAAAGCATCGACGTTCATGTTTTAAGCTGGGTCCATCATTGTTGTTTGGATTTGTGGGCACATTCTCCGCGCATCCCGGGTTTCTGGTTCCCATTTCAAGATCGGGCCGCACTTGTTCCAGCCTCCAGAGATATCCGCATCTGGTCCTCCTCCGGTTGCATCAAGATCAAGCACTTCCACCAAAGATTCTCCATCCCTAGCGGTTCAAAGCCAAAGACGCAACATCGGCACTTGAGTATCGACTTGAGGCGCAACATCGAGTCCTACTCCCTGTGACAGTAGAAAGTAGTGCTTCCCGACCCTCTTGTGCATCTCAAGGTTGCTCAATGGACACTTGACATTATTGATTGAATTTTCTCATAGCAATCTGATCTCGGATGAATTGCGCTGTAATTGCGGAATGTTGGCAGCGTGTGTGTGCCAACATTTCTCGGCACATCAGTGGTTGATCGCGGGAACTTCACTTCAGGGGCATTCGGATCTCTATAGGGCGAGATCAATTACACGTGGTCCAGTCCTCAAGCACATGTGAGATTCCTAAACTCAGAGCAAACGAACTTATTATCTCCGAATTTTCCCTCTCAAAACCAAGAGCCGAGATCATCATAAAATCAGGCCGGGATACGGCAGTCCTTTACTTGATACCCTTCCGTAATATGTCATCATATTGTCAAAAATTGTCTTCCCAAGGTTGAATCTTTGCAGGTGGCCAATTTTGTACATAAGTACAAAGCTTGTTCGGATGTAAGGGTAGTGGTGTTGGATGAGGGCGGTCAATTGTACACAATCAACATGTGCAAGACACTATACAAACTAGTGAGGACTGAGGAGTTCATCCTATACCTCCACACTGTTTGTCTCCCTCCGGTGATTACACTTATCACTTCATCAAGGTTATCAATCTGAGGATCTTCATCATCCCTAGTTCTAAGAAAATCTGTTAATCTTAGCAGGAGTAACCTCAATCACCTTTCCCTAAATTTGACCTTTCCATAATTCTTAGAATTGACCCTAGAAATACCGCCCTTCAAGTTGGCATAAAATTCATACACCCATTCAATCGGATAAGGAGTGGCAAATTGAAGTGCAAACAAAGAAAGACCTTTCTTCCAGATAACCAACCAAATTCATAGAAACAAAATCATCCATCTTAATTATTCTTTCTCCAACAATCAGCCTAGTTCTCAAAGTCCTAAACTTATCACTATCCACACCATGATAACTATCATCGAATCGACGAAGACATATTCAGAGAGGAATCAGTATGTACCTCATCGATTTTACCTTACTAGCTTCGGATGAAGAGGACTCGTAGTCGAGGATGATGTGTCCATTGGTGTGCCAACATCCTTCGGCACATCCTCGCGGATCATTTCGCTTTTGCTTCTTTTCTCCAAATGAGCAGCCATTTACGCCAATGTTTGATTCATTTCGAATCCTCGCATTCTCCTCGGCCGAGCAAGAACAGAGGCTTGACCGCTTGTTTCCTTTTCGGGCTTGTTTCTCGCATTTCCTCTTCAAGAGTCGAGTCGAACACTTGAATCGGCTTTGAAGCAACTCCATCATCATGCTTCTGCTTCTTCCCTTTCGAGTAATCGACTCTTTTGCCCATGGTTCGGTAAGAACGTCTTTTCGACCACGTCCCCTAGAGCTCGACGCCTTTTGTCGAATGGTTTGCGAGCGATAAGCTCACCGGTGTCGGTCGAGTCGGTCGACGGGTCATCTACTGGAGCATCTTGTGGTGATTGTGGCGGTGTAAACACTAAGTGTTTGTACTGGCTGAAATCAACCTCCACGTCGCCGACCTTGACAACAGTGGTAAATCGTGCCGCTTAGTGAGGGTTTTGAATGCATAGACGATTTGATCGGAGGTGGCTCCTTCAGCTAGCTCAACCGTCATTGGGTATGTTTCGAGAATCGGGCTTCGCTAGCTTCGCCGCTAATCGGATTTTGTGGTGTTCCGCCCAAAATCGGAGTTTCAGGATTTCGAAGGAATATCGGTAGGTGGGAGAGGAACATCGACAGAGCCAACCCTAATAGAAGAGGGTGATGTTGGGCGAGATGCGCCAACATTCTCGGACACATTGTCGACGGCCATTGAAGTAAGAAGTCGAAGGTTTCTCGAGGTAGAAGATGATCTTTGGAGAGGTTGAGTGTTTGGATTGTGGAGGTGAGAGGTCTTTTCGATCAGCCATATTAATCACCTACAAACATTATTTAAATTAAATTAATAAAATAATAACTTTGAATATAAATAGGCTGAGGGAAAAACTAATACCACAAAGTATAATTAATAATACCTTTCGAATACTTGTGCTAAAATTAGAAACTTTGATAAAATGTATAGAACACACCGAGTATTAAGGACCTTAAATAGGGAAGAGAAAGATTGCGAAGTTGTGAACACATCGAAGTTAAAAGATAAGATTTAATCACATCCCTAAAAATTAGGGCATTATCGGATGTTGGAAGTTTATTTTAATGGCATGCTAAAAACCGCTTAATTCTAGATAAAAATAACCGCACAATTAATTAAATTAGACTATATAATATTGCTGGGAATAATTTAAAATAAATAAATCCTCATAAGATAATATTCGGAAATTTTCAAACTCGTAGAGGTAAATATACATATGATAACCAGAATGTTATTCATTGAATGTCGGCACACACACTTCTCAACACAGCTTTTACATGAAATAAATTCATTTGTGTTGCACTATATTTTCGCTTTTCCCACTTATCCACATTGATCCATTTTTCCATAAGAGATCATCGTAGTTGTCGACTCCGTGTCCCATAATTACTCAATGGATTGTGAATATATTGATGCATTCAAGTCACCTTTTGAAAAGAGAACATCGTAGTAGTAAACTCCGTGCCCCATAGTTACTAAGTGACATAGCATCTAATTGTGAGTTTATTTAATTGCATTTGAGAGAAGTGTGTCCAAGACAATTTATATTAATCACAGGTTCTAATACTATTTACACAAGAGAGTTCAAAAACACTAAATATTACAATACTTAGACAAATTTAAATAAATTGTTCTAGTGTTGCTACAAATGTTGGCACATTTGTCACAACACACAGCAAATATAGGTCTAATTAGTGCATAAACCTAGAGATTTTCTAAGAGAAGAAAACCTCTCATTATCAAGGGCTTTAGTAAAAATGTCTGTAATTTGCTTTTCAAGAGAAATGTATTCCAACTTTATAACTTCTTTTTCTACAAGGTCCCTAATAAAGTGGTGTCTAATACTTATATGCTTAGTTAACGAATGTTGCACGGGGTTCTTAGATATATTAATTGCACTTGTATTATCACAATAAACAAGAAGAGTATTGCTCTCCAAACCGTAATCATCGAACATCTTCTTAAGCCAAAGAAGTTGAGTACAACAATTTCCCGTGGCTATGTATTCGGATTCAGCCGTGGATAGGGAAACACAATTTTGTTTTCGCCATGCCAAGAAACAAGATTGTTACCCATGTAGAAACATCCACCACTTGTACTCTTCCTATCATCACTATCACCCGCCCAATCTGCATCACTATAGCCAATCAAAGAACAATTATTGTCTTTGTTATACCATATTCCATAATCACATGTGGTTCCGCCACATATCTAATTATCCTCTTAACCGAATTCATGTGAGATTCTTTAGGATCACCTTGATAACGAGCACATAAACAAACACTAAACATGATGTCCGGCCTACTAGAAGTCGATACAAAAAGACTACCAATCATCGACCTATACAATGTTGGGTCAACATTTGTGCCAACACTGCCTTTACACAATTTTTGTGTCGATCCCATAGGTGTCTTCATGTGTTTAGCATTGTCTAAACCAAATCTTTTCACAAGATTTTTGGCATATTTACTTTGACAAAAGAAAATACCATTCTTGCATTGTTTAATTTGAAGACCTAGAAAGTAATTCAAGTCTCCAACCATCGACATTTCAAAGGTAGTGATCATTTCATGCACAAATAATTCAAGCATTTTCTCACATGTAGATCCAAACACAATGTCATCAACATATATTTGAGCAATCATAATATCATATCCAGAATGTTTTATAAACAAGGTCCTATCAGCTTCACCTCTATAAAAACCGAATTCAACAAGAAAATCAATTAATCTACCACCATGCCCTAGGTGCTTGCTTCAAACCATATAAAGTTTTTTTAAGTTTATAAACATGATCAGGAAATTCATGATTCTCAAACCCCTTAGGTTGTTCTACATATGCTTCTTCCATAAGAATTCCATTTAGAAATGCGACCTTAACATCCATTTGATGCAATTTTTATATCAATGTAACATGCAATAGCAAGTAATGTACTTTTATGGATTCAATTCTAGCAACAAGAGCAAAAGTCTCATCAAAATCAATTCCTTCTACTTGTGTATAGCCTTGAGCAACTAATCTAGCTTTGTTTCTTACAACATTACCGATTCATCGCTTTGTTTTTGAAAATCCATTTTGTACCGATTACATTCACATTATCGTGCCTAGGCACAAGTATCCAAACATCATTCCTTTTAAATTGATTTAACTCCTCATGCATTGCATTAATCCAGTTTTCATCTTTCATTGCTTCATCAATATTTTTATATTCATTAAGAGAATGAAAACATTCAAAGTTCACCTTGTTGCACATAGATGTCATACAAATAGATCTTACCACATGTCTTGCATCAAAACTCAATTTTCTCCTTGTTTGTACACTGATTGTGGTTTACCTATGATCTCGTTGTTGTGGATGATTTTTGAGAATCCTGGAAGATGGCACCGTAGCAGGATAAGGCATAGTTCTATTAATTTACTGGATGTTGAGGTGATGTTGCTTCGAGATGTGGCCACATTTGTAGCAACATTCTCAATCGATTCGAAATTCCGTAACTTTTGCATCCGCTCAATAAGATCGATTACATCTTCTTCAATGACATTATCTGCAAGACTTGCATTATCATCAAAAACAACATTTAAAGATTCTTGAACAAGATTATCAGTCCTAAGATTATAAATCCTAAAAGCTCTATCAAGTTTCTAGCATAACCAAGAAAGAAACCCTTGTCACTTTTTGAATTAAATTTGTGTAGCTGGTCTCTATCATTCAGAATGTAGCAAACACAACCAAAGACATGAAAGTATTTCAGATTAGGCTTTTTGTTATTCAAAAATTCATAAGGTGTTTTAGTAGAATTAGGTCTTAAATAAACTCTATTAGATATATGACAAGCGGTATTCAAAGCTTCAGCCCAAAACCTTTTGAAAGTTTCTTGGATAAAAGCATCACTCTAGCCATCTCTTGTAGAGTTCTATTTTTCCTTTCGGCTACACCATTTTGTTGAGGTGTTTTAGGAGAAGAAAACTCTTGAATTATACCTTTGTCTTCACAAAAATTAGTGAATAAGCTGTTCTCAAACTCCCTACCATGATCAGACCTTATTCTTTTTACCTTAGTGTCATAAACATTTTTAAAACGCTTTGAAAAGAATTTTGAAAACTTCAAAAGCATCTGATTTTTCCTTAAGAAATTCAATCCATGTAAACCTTGAATAATCATCTACTATGACAAAAGAGTATCTCTTACCACCAATGCTTTACTTCTCATGGGTCCCATTAAATCCATATGCAAAAGTTCAAAGCAATGCTTCAGAGTACAATGTGTCAACATTTCATGTGACATTTTGACTTGTTTACCACTTTGACAGATCCACACACATTTGACCTACGAATTTGTAATTTAGGTAGACCTTTAACAAAGATCAAATTTCAATAATTTGACAATATTTCTATAATGAGCATGTCCAAGTTTTTGATGCCAAAGTGTATTCTCATCTATTTGAACATTAAAGCATGCTTGATTCGAATCAATTAGATAACAATTATCCATGATCTATTACCAACCATGAGACAATTATCATCATTGTTTAACACATAGCATGAACTTTTATCAAACTTCACATGCAAGTCATCATCACATAATTGACTAATACTAATCAAATTTGCAAGTAAACCTTTAACATGTAAGACTTTTTGTCAAGTTTGGAAAATCAGGAACATTCAATGTACCTATACCAATAATTTTACCTTTTGAACCTCCTCCATATGTAACATTTCCACCATCATATGTCTTATAATCAGTGAGATAGCTTTCCTCACCGGTCATGTGTCTAGAACACCCACTATCAAAATATCATAGTCCGGAACACATGCTTTTAAAGAGGTGTAAACAACATTACATACGATTTGACTTTTTCACCCAAGTAGCTTTTGAACAGATTTTTGAAAAGATTTTTGAACTGTTTGTTTGAATGTTGAGCAAAATGTGGCAACATTCTCAAAGACAGTTCAGAAAACTTTATCCTCGCCTCATTCTAAAACAGCTTTGGTCGTTTGTGACCTGCAGAAACAATAATGACAAACATCCTTCTTTTCGTAATCATTTTTAACTTTTTAGGTTCAACGAGAAGGTTTTGTAAACACAACAGTTTATTATTGTTTAAAAACCGAGTGATATTACCATTATAACCAAGACCATGTCTACTTGTACTTCCAATTGTCGCGCCTCATCAAGTTTGGCGTGAACTTTACGAATATCTTTGAAATTCAGTGTTGTGCCTTTGAGCCGCTCTTTGAGGTTGCATAACTCCGTGTCTTTCCTTGTTAGTATGACCTCAAGCTTTATCACCAAATCCTTTTGATATGACTCTTCAATAATCATGTCCCTTAAGGCTTTCTCGAGTGAATTCTAACTCCTTTTCAAGCTTTTGATAACCTGGACTTACAATCCTTGCAAACATTGTTAGAAGTACCGCTTCATCTTTACAAGAACTTGAGAAACAATTAAATTCGGAACCTCCAATGTTTCCTCAAATGTTGGCACATTTGACTCGAAAGAATTCCGCCTCATCTAAAAGTCCGAACTTGTAGAGAGGTTGAGAATTAATCCATTTATATTGATTCCTTAACACTCCCTCACTCGTGGGCCGAATTTATAACCTCTACCTTTTTGGGGAGGAGGCCCATTGAGTGGACAATTTAATATGGGTGGAGTTGCTTTCGAGGAATCGAACCCAAGATCTCTGGCGTGAGCCTTTGGCTCGATACCATGAAAGAATTCCGCCTCATCTAAAAGTCCGAACTTGTAGAGAGGTTGAGAATTAATCCATTTATATTGATTCCTTAATGAGACTCGACATCGTAATCATCCAAAGAAATCATCAAGAGTATCATCATATATAATCCTTGCAGAAAAAGCATATTCTTCATTTTTATCAGAATCATCTTCACAATCGGACTCATCACTTAAGGTAGCATTGAAATTTACCCTTTTTCTCAAAAGAGTGTTGGCACATTCATTAGCATAATGACCAAAACCAGAACATGCATCACATTTAACATTTTTCCTATATTTTGGATCATATTTAATCTTGTTACCTCTATCAAATTGCCTAGGTTGATTAACATTCCTATTTTTATCGTGCAATTGACGTGAACTACCAATCTGATCTCTATCTTGATTCTTAATTTGCAAATTATTTCTAAGTCTATTTGCTCTCTTTTTCAAAAATGCATTAAACCGCTTAGTTAAGAAATCAATGTTATCAGCATTGTCGGCACAATCATCAATAACATCTTCATCGAATCTATTTCGGTAACAAGCGGTTGTTTATCAATACTAGAAGATGTTTCTCCTTTGAAAACAGAAATTTTCTTTTCAGATTTCTCATTATCTCTTTGAGAAAAATTCATTTCATACGTTTTCAAAATACTCACCAACTCATTTTGAGTAATAGCATCGAGTATATTTAGCTTCCTCAATAGCACATATCTTAGCATCAAAACGTTTAGGAACAGCTTCTTAAGATTTTATGTACTAACCTTGTATTGGATATAGCTTCACCAAGTGCTTGAGATTCATTGGAAATCTCAGTGATTCTTTCATTGTAGGAGGATATGGTCTCATCTTCCTTCATCCTTAGATTTTCGAACTTGGTTCCAAGCATCGCAACTTTGTCCTTCTCACACTCTCGGATCCTTCACAATGTTCTTGTAATCTCTCTCATGCATCTTTTGCGAGATACACAATTAGAAATTATTTTGAACATGGAAACATCCGTAGAAGTGAATAAGGCATTGAGTGCCTTCGAATTGAAGCTGGCCGTGGTCACCTCATCATTTGTCCATTCTAACTCCCTCTTGATTTGAGCTTGAAGATTGTCGGTGGCTGGGAACCGTTGGTGGAGTCCAACCAGTTAAAATACTCCTCCATGCACGTTCATCAATGGACTTGATGTACATGCGCATCTTAGGCTTCCAAATTGCATAATTTGTACCATCGAGAAATGGTGGCCTAATTGAGCTATCATAGGATAATCCATCGTAATAAATCATACCAAACACAGGATCTAAACTCGGGATAACGAGTTCAACGGCTCTGGTGCCAATTGAAGGTGTGCGTAAGTGTTTTTGCAGAATATTGTTACGAATGTTGGCACAATCGAGAACAACACAGATTTAAAATAAATGAATAGAAATACACGTGAAGTCTTAAACACTTTGCAAGATGGATATCAAAATTTTCGTATAGACTATAAATAAGTCTATACCGCCAAACGGCGTATTATCACTAGTAATTGTTAAGTGATACAATCGGTGAAAACATAAGTCACACCGTGAATGGATCTACGTATATAGTGACTAGACGGTGATCAATCTAACCTATCACTAATACATATAAAGACCCAATGTTGGGTGAAATGTTGGAACATTCACCAACGGAAGTATCGAGTATGAAAATACAATAAATTCTATAATCTATGCCAATAGACTATGCTAGATTGTGTTTCCCTCAACTTCAAGTTTTAATCTTCATAGCAGCCGTGTATATATAGATAACTGGACTCTTCATGCTTGAAGATAACTTCCACATCTCCCTTGAAAATAGGTAACTTCCATGTAACTTCCCATGATCTTTATAACTTCTTTTGCTTGCCTTTTCAAACGCATGACTTGATGGTAATCGCCGTAAGTCTTCATTCTGAAAGAAAACAAGACATTGACCAAGATAAAACATGGGTTAAGGGTTAGTGGAAGTGGAAGGACGAATTCGATGTTGTGACCGGAATGTTGGCACATTACGAGTAACACTCGTCATAACATCAACACATATCTTACCGGCAAGATAATCGCGCAACCTCCAGCCTTCATCTTCTTACTAGCCAAGATCTGGGCTTTTAATAACTCCACTATATAAGTACTCCAATCATAATCGCATATCTTTTTCATTTCTTCCAGATACAGTTAGATGGAAGGAACACGATCCATGTTGGAATGGTGCTAGACATGATGCCATAATGTAACGATTAAATGTACCTAGCCACATCGTCTACATCCTCAAGAAATTGAACTATCTATAATGGCCTTAATTTTCTCGGAAAACTACGGTCTTGTACATGACAAATGGTGTATCTGTACTCTCAATCGACTTTTAAAACATCTTTTTACCCATTTTGGTACCACGTATTGCTCTCCTTGTTAGGATGTATACTATAAGTCTAGTTTTTGTATGAACATCTTTTTGAGTGTGAACATCGTTTTAATATAAGATTCATTATGATCAAAATACTTATTGTTTATGATTGTTATATATATCATTAATTTGTCCGGGTTAATCTATCGTAGATAACATGGTGTGTGGTGTCACACGAGAAGATTATGCTATCAGATTCCTTATAGATTATAAATAATAGCTCACAACCAAGATGGATTTGGACAAACCATTGGAACGGTTGTAGTGTAATTTGGTATTAGTCTATCTTGACTATAAAGTTACACTAGTACATTTTGTATGTATTGAGCAGGGCCATATGAGGTTGTTCAATTTGATCGACTATATAAAAGAACAAGACCTCTGTTGTTATGGATGTACGTCTTCTTAATCCCTATATAATAATGGGCACGTGTACTCAATGTATGTTTCTTTGATTTGCTAATGGGTGAGATTTATTAAATCAATAGGCTCGGTGAATTGGGAGACAACATTGTTTATATGGTGTCTGTTGATTATAGAAGGAATCGAGTGTCCTAATTATTTAGGATGATGATGTCCCCTTGAGGAGCTCATAAAGATTATTATGTAAACCCTGCAGTGGATTTAATCCGACATAATAATAAAGATGAGTGGTACTACTCTTGGAATTAGATATAAATTAATTAAGTTGTCGGTAATTTAATTAATTTATGGACATTCGATATCTTAAACACGGGAAATAAACGTACACATAATAAAGGAGCCCATATTATAATATGGGATTAGGAAGGTAATTCAATTATAACTCTTTAGTGGACTGAGTTATAATTGATGGGCTTAAGTAAAGTGTTCGGATGAACACGGGATATTTAGGCCCATCGGGAGGCCCAACCCTAATTCCTCCTTAGGGTCCCTGTTGTAGCCTATAAATAAACCCTAACATCGAGCCTCCAGCGTGTGAAAAACGTGAGATCGAGAGAGGCAGATTCTGATTCCTTGGAGGATCGTCGACCACTCGGCGTCCAAGGGAAAGGGATAGGAATACGGCAAGACCGTGAGGTTCGAGGCTCATCCTTCGATCGCAGCTTCGACCTTAGAATCCAGTTCGTCTTCACCTATTACGGTGAATAAAGGTATAATTCTTTCCGCTGCGTTTATGTGACTGCGATCCCGAATTGATAATTTCATAGAGTCGGCGATCGGTGGTTCCAACATCCCTTACTCTCAATTGTTGTACTACCATCACTAATTCCAAAAATGAGTTGTGCATCTCTACTCACTATAGGTATTCGCTCCCCTCCAATGACAACTTTTACTCTCAACATCAAAACACATTAGAATTTGTCGTATGTCATCTTCATACTTGCAGTATCTCTTCCCTAACTTTTCATGATCATTTTTGTAGATGGATGCAAACGGTAGCCAAAAAGGCATCAATTTCGTCTTTTAAATGGTCATCTCTAAACTTAAGGCTATTTATTTCCTTAATTGCGGTTCGTAGGTTCGATCTATAATAAGTCCCGTTCTTGATAACTTGAAATTTCACCTATTTTAGAAACAAATTTCTGCATTATCAATAATGTATAGAATTTCTAAAATTTGTAGCTAAAACAAAATAATATTCAAATTAGAGAATACACCATTACCGAAACAGCTTAAGTGGGCGAACCACCTTCTCGACTTTTTTCCGGTGTATCTTTATTGCTTTCGATGAGGAATCATCAATAATTTTCTTCATCTTCTTACGACCCCGTTCTTCTATCCCAAATTTTGAACACTTGTTAGAAGAATTCATTACATGTAATTTTAGTATAAAGTGTACCTTCGATTGAACTAGATAAGTGGTGCTTCTCCTTTCTATATTTTGATCCTCTGTTGGCTGCCGCTTACAATCACGGTCACTATCGGATTCTAAAACATAAACGTGTTTCAGTATGATATATAAACATTATTTATTGTAGCTTAATCTAGTCAACACTTAAATTGTCAACACACAAATTGTTTACCGGTTTGTTGAGTAGACATATCTTACCACCCTCTTTCCCGCAATAATTTTCCGAATACACGTACATCGGGCATAGCAGATATATATACAAAAAAACCAGAAAGTAGAATATTTTATATACTTACCTTTCTTCTTGGTAGGTCCTCACAACGTATTTCTGTTATGCGAAACTATAATATCAAAGAACAAGTATTTCAAAAACGAAAGAATATTAGCAATTGATCGGATATTTCGCAAGTATCATGAACTAGTAATTAACCTCGTTTTCCACAACTCTATCATCAATGTACTTCCTCTTTCTCATTTTTCTTTCGTCATTGCCATCAATGTATACTATTTTCTTCCTGTCACGACCCATTTGTTGCAATTTTCAATCTGCAAAATTTTAAAAATTCATGAGTAAATTCATTAGACAATCGGTGTTTCTATGTACAACGTATAATTTGCATCGTTCATACCTTCTTGTAGCTTCGTAACTCCAAAATCCTTGTTTGCTTTTTGGAAATCCACCTCGAATGATTTATCGCAAATTTGTCATTGCGTTTGTTCGTTTTTGAATTTGAAATTTCAAATGCCGATTTTGAATTTGTATCTATATTATAGCCTAAAATCTCTACAATTTGGGCTGCAATTATACGGCGGTGAACGTTAAATCAAATATCTGCAGCGTTTTTCTCTTGTTTGTGGGCAAGGGTATTATTGTATTATTGTATTTTTAGCATCAAATTTTGCACCTCTCTGATGTTTTTACTATGCTTGCACTGTGTGTAATTATGGGTAGTAGAATGCACTTATATGTAATTTACTCTAAATAAATTTAATATATATATATATATATATATATATATATATATATATATACATCATTACAATTATATTGCTCAAAATTAAAAAATTGAGGTTATAATTTTATATTTGTATACCTAACCCATCAAAAAGAACAATTTTGTCCTCTAAAATTAAACTCTTATAAAAATTTTTTATTTTTAAAAAAATTAATTTAAAATTTTAAAAATTCAAAATTATGAGAAAATTAGAAATTGAAGAAGAAGATTTTGAATTAAGACATGTTAGGAGTAGAAAATTATCAATTAGATGAAAGAGAAAATATTGAATGATTAATAATATAATTTTAAATAAAAATTACATATAAACTAAAACCATAAGGATATATATAAATATATATTTATTAATAGTCACAATAAATATAAATAAATATTTGTGACATATATAAAATAAATATATCTTAAGTTTCGTATGCTCTTTGAATACTTCTTTTTTTTTTTTTTTTATCGGGCAAATGGTGACTCGAACCCATGACCTTTGGAGTCATAGGTAGTGGAGTTCTAACCACTTGAGCTATACCACTTAACAAATAAAATAATATTAAGAAACTCTTTGAAATACTCCTAATAAACATCCTAAATTTTTGAAATACTCCAAATTCTCCGAACTTGCAACACTGTGAAATTCAATCTCCATAGTTATAAAATGTCTAAATTATTATTATTATTATTATTTTAAAAATTAAAATAAAAATACATATATCTTGTATGAGATATTTTTTTAAGAGGAAACATATAGATTATTATTTTGGGCATATTACGAGGGGAGGTACACGGTTCTTTCCCATTTTGCATTCCAGTGCAAAAAAAAAAACCGGGGCCCCACATTGTGTTGGATTTTTCATTTGTGCCCTCGATTTCCCTTCTCTGGTTTTCTCTCTCTCCTTTTCTTCCTCTAATGTCCCACCCGCTTCTCTGGTTTCTCTTTCTCTCATCTCTCACATCCCATCTCATCCGATTCTCTTACATTAAAACTCATTTCTCTATTCTTAAATTCATATTCAAAAATACTTTCCCCTCTCTCTCTCCCAATTCATTCGTCGGAAAAAAAAATGCCGCCGCTATCATTGTAGATCGACGGCGCCATCTGGTCTGTCTTATCCACTACGCCGAATTCTCGACTGGGTTTAAGGGAAGCTTCGTGGAACAAGAAAGGGTGTTGAATCCTCTGAATCTCGATTGCCATTGAATTTTGCCCTTCACCGCGCCTCCAATTCCGGCAACTTCTATCGCTTTCTCTGTTGCCGCCCTATTCACGCTGTTCGTCGCCGCTATCGCCGTCGATCCGAAATTGATATGCCACCACGATAATGTTTTGGAGCTTGAGATTGTGAAGAATTTGATGTGGTAATTCGATGATTTCTTGTTTTTTCTTTCGTAAAATATAGTAATTCGATTTGAATATTTTTTTGCTCGAAATTGATTTGAATATTTGAAGAATTCGAAAAATATTTGGAGAAAAGTTATTCAATCCTTGTATCATTTAGCCAATTGCTACTCTCTTTTTGGGATTTGTATTCGTTCAAGTGATAAATTCTATTTAGTGTTGTGGGTTTGAGTTGTTTAATGTTTATTGAAATTAAGTTCTTTTGTCAATCTAATTGTTCTCAGAGAGCCGATGTCTTTGGGAAAATTAATTTGTTTTGTCAATTTAATTGTTTAATTTGATAATGGGGTTTAGCTTATTGCATGTGGTGTTCCACCTTGCTATTGGAAGTGAGCACATAATACTTGGTTGAATCAATATGGTCTCCACCTAGTTGCTGTTATTTTTGTTCATAATGTTGTTTATAACACTCTGGTTTCCACTTAGTCACCAACTTATTGTTTATGGTCTTTAGTTCTTTTTTTTCTTTTTCATTTTGTAAGAGGGTCTTTGGTTCTATATGATATTGAAGTAATTTTTCAGTTTATATTTGCATAACCCGATTAAATGCCTACTTGTTCTTTGAAGATTTCGTTTATATTTGTTTCATCTTCTTTTAGTTTCTGGCATAATATTATCGGTTGTATTGAGTACACTGTAATCATAAATATGGGGTATGGAAGTATTCTCTCCAATAACTCATTGCTTTGTTCAGGGGACTTCCAAATAAGACCATGTCCGAAACTGGATTTCTCAATCTGTTAGAAACCTTAAGACATATGATGAATGAGTTCCTTTCTCGAGTGACAACAGAATGAAATGATCATGAAACGAATAGTAACCAATTTATAAAATTAATTATTCAAAAAGATCACTGAAGAGTTCAAGATTGAAGGCAATAGGAAACTCCTAAAGCATTTCCATAATGCAATTGTGTCCCAGATCTAAGAAGTAAGAACGCATGGTTGCGTAAGTCTTCATTATGGAACTCAGAGAAAAATTGAGAAAGAAATAAAAAATAAAATTATAAGATGAAGAATATTACTACAAAGCCATGAAAATACACATACGTGTAATAGGCTGTGAGCTTCACTAAACCACCGCAAATTGTTTCAAATTGGCAATGAAGCATGTTTTGAATACCTATAAATTTTATCGATTGTATACTGCAAATTTTATGAAATAAGTATTTTTACATGGACAATGAAGCATGGAAGACGAGAAAAATATTTGAACAATAATAAAATTTGCACAATCTCGGAAAAAAAAATTGCACAGAGATAATAATATTTGCACAATTACAAAAAAATATTTATACAGTCTCGAGAAAAAAAAATTTGCACAATTACAAAAAAATATTTACACAATATCAAATAAAATATTTGCACAATAGCGAGAAAAAATATTTGCACAAGAGTAGAAATATTTGCACAATAGCAAAATTTTTTTTTTTTTATCTTTTTGAAATTAGATGTCTTTGTTTCATCCAATAAAATAATTGAGTGTGTAAAAATACAATCATTCTGACCCTAAGCGTGACAATGCACACAATTTTGAGTGATTCTCTCTCCTACACAAACATGTGTATGATGCATGGAAAGTGAGAATTGTTCTCGAGACACAAATATATTTAATCAACCAAGAAATAGAATTTTTGATCTCCAGACTATAATCGCTTTTCTATGTTGTTATTCAATAATGAACGGATTGAATATTATGATTGATACAAAGGAATTTTATCTAATTGTTGACATGTTACAATTTAGAGTGCTAGAAATCAAACAAATTTCGTCTTCTACTACTCCTATGTACGTAATAAAGGCACCTATATTCCTACTCATCTTTATCCCCATCATCTTCATCATAGTTGAAAGGCAACGACACTGATTTGAAAGCACGAAACTTGCCAACATTGTTGAGATGCTCGTTCTCTAGCTGCATCCAAAATTGAGTAGTCTTGTTAACACGGACATTAAAGCAAAGACAAGATTAATCAACAATATTTAGGATGTTTACTCAAGATTTCATATACCACGATGAATGATCTGCGTATGCAAGTCATAGTTTGCATCCAAGCTAATCTCAATAACTCATTCAAAACCTGCAAAAGGAGGAGGAAAAATGTCACCTACTGTTCACAAAAATCATAAGTATAAATATTGAAAAATATCGAAATATTTAGCACAATATAACAAAAAAAAATTCACAAGAAGAAATACTTATTTGCACAATAACTAAAATTTTTGCACAAGTAGAAATACATATTTGCACAAGAATACTATAATTTCAACATTTGATAATATTTTCTCCGGTTGTAATGGATGCGGTGTGAGAGGGATCATTTGTTAGCGAAGTTGTAAATCTTTCGCTAATTCCGATGGATAGGCACAAAAATTGCAAGACATGCATGCCCGAAACTAAAAGTGCTTGAAGCCCGTGTTTTTCCATTTTTCTTTCTTGTAGAATATGTAATCTCCCATTAAATGATTCAAAGTATTCAATCAAAAATATGACTACCTAGATATGATTTTCTTGACAAGATATTTATCCACACGAATTCCTTTTTTATTTTTAAAAAGGGAATCTTGATCACTTGTGCACAAAAAGACCCTCTAGTAACAACAATCCAAAAAACTCCAACAAAAAATCCCCATCTTTAACGTTATAACAATAAGTATGATCATCACTTGGCTCAAAAGAATTAAGTATCATCATATTCATCACATTACATCAAACGGTCAAAATGAAAATAGTGTTTGATTAAAAATTAATCCCCAAAAGAAGGTTAACCACAAGACAACCTCATGTGGTACAAATCCAACAAATCTTTAGGAAATCTCATCAACAAATCACAAATAGAATCACATCTCCACCCAAAACAAAGGAAAACATTCAAGAAAAAATCACCAATCTCAAAGATAAATAAAACATTGTTATCACCACACATATAGTTACCTCCATTTCTGCTTTGACTCTCATCCTGCAATTAGAAAATGTTATACTCCTAGTAGAACCACCACCGAGTAAGGCCGAGAAGATGAAAATGACAAAGATCTTCTGCCCATCATCCGCCATTGACGGCGGCCAAAGATTGGATCTCTCAAAGGCGGTAAAAATCTCACTAGCCTTCTTGGAAGCGAAATCAAATTCTCCAGTGCTTGTACATTTTGGTCGATTTCCGAATACTTTCGAAGCCCAGATCTATGGTGCTTGATTCAGATATCCATGTCGGCTTTCATCTCCTGCTCACTTAACAAGCTGCATTATTGCACAATAGCAAAATTATTGCACAATAGCAAAAGAATTGCACAATAGCAAAAAAATAATTTGCACATTGTCAAGCAAAATTGCACAGATCAAGCAAAATTGCACACCCAAAGCAATTATTTAAAATCAAATCCCACACCATAGAACCCCAACACAAATTTCCGATCATAGAACCAGTGTCTTCTTTCCACAAAGAAATACCAAAAATTCATACAAATTGACGAGAAAAGTTTCGAAATGAAATGAAACAGGCCATCAACAAATGGACGAAGTTCAAAACAAAACGAAACAAAAACCTACCTCACTTACCCATTTACCTCCCATGGGCGGCGCGGGGGCTTCGCGCCCGGGTAGATTAGGGAAAAGTTGAGGAATATTCCGCGATGGCGGCTGCAATATATATGGAGAGGCAGAGAGAATTTCATCGGCGGTGATGGGGACGGCTGGATCGACGGCGAGCAAACGCTTGATCGACGGCGGCGATAGGACAACTCGGATCGGAAGCGGTGCTGCAATGATCTTTAACGACGGCGGGGTGACATTCGATCTGGAAACCGGAGCAATGTCGATCTCGTGGTGGAGATACGACATTTTGCAACGGAGGCGGAGGCGCATTCATTTGATGGTGAGAGAAGAGACAAATTTTGAGAGAGAATTTGAATCTAAAATTTGAAAATTAGAGAGAATCAACAAAGAAAGAAAGAGAAATGGGCGCTGCAAAAGTCACAATAAATGTCTCATCCGTCTGACCGACATGGTTGGAGAAAGAAATATTAAGCAAATAAAAACAATCCAAAATAAGGGTATTTGAGTCATTTTCAGCGTTTTTTTTTTTTGCACTCATTTGTAATGAATTACCGTAGTTGAACTTGGTTGTAATATGTAGGTGCACTTTGCACCTATATGTAATGGACCCTATTATTTTACTTGCATTTTAACTAAAAGTTGAGCCCCAAATATCTCAAAATTAGTTGGGTGACATCTTAAAAATTTCAAACTTTCAAAACCCACATGGACTTGTCACTTATTACTCTCATGAGTATCTCAACAAACCTTATCTTCCTTCTCCTATTCTTTTTAATGAATTTGTATATACGTATATGATGAATCTAAATATATATATATATATATATTTTAAATATCTATATCTATATCTACATTTTTTATTATACGTTTTATATAATTTATATATATCATCAAATAAATTAAATACACACTTTCTAGATATTTGAATACAAATTGAACAACTTAATTTAAAATTTTAAACGCAAATTTTGTATGTTCATTTAATGAATTTGTATATCTGTATATGATGAATCCAATTTTTTTACGAATCTTATTATAGAAATTGAAATAATGAATAATTTTATTAAATTAAATTAAATATATTATAGCAAAATATATACGATTTACCATAATTATATTAATTTGACTCGATTAATTGATTTTAAATTTTTATTTTTGTTAATTTATAGTAAATCAAATTAATTAGCAATTATACTAAATTTAATTTAGTATAAAAAATTAGATATGATATTCGGTGTTAATTAAAAATTATATTATTTATTTTTAGGTTGACTCATTTATATATTCGATGATGATAATAAATTAAAACTAATTATTGAATTGAATATCTAATTTAGTATGAAAGATTAGATCTATGTAATCTTTCTTAATGGATTGAATATTTGAACACAAATTTTAAGATAATTTAAAATTTCAAATATAGATTTCGTATAAAGAGTTTAATGAATAAATAAATCAAAATTTCCGATACTTGTACGAAATTTTGAATGAAATACAATATAGAAATTACAAATTTACAATCAATGAAAAAATAAATACAATCAATACATTAATTCCTATAACGAAAGTAATAAAATATATTAATCTTATAACAAATTGAAACAATTTCTGAATCGGATAAAATAAACAAATTCGATGGCTTTGAAGGAGATGTTGATCTCTATCAATAGCATAATCGCAAAACAATGAAAAATCATTACGTAATTGAGCGAGAAAATCTAATACATATGATAATTAATTTTTAAAAAATTTGATTCAGCTTAATTGAAGTTTAACGGGAATTGATAATTGAACAAAAAAGTTACACATACTTTTTTTATTATAATTGAACAAACTCTAATACATATAGTTTCCTTAATAAACCGAATCAAGACAATAGAATTAGTAAAGCCACAACAAAAAGAAAAAAAAGTTTTAATTCCTTTAACCACCTAATATTGTAAGTGGTTGAGCCACCCATTCATCAAGTCCGAAAGTCACGGTTGAACGAAGGGGAGAAAGAGAAACCCAACGCCGACCATTCGATTGATCAAACCAACCTTTAATTTAAAAATTACAATGAATAAAAATGAACAAAATGATTAAGACGTGTAATTATAAAAATAATCAAATAAAATCGTAAAACAAATACATATATTGAAACGATAACTTCATTCTCTATAAATATAAAATATGCATCTCGCAAAAAAAAAAAAAAAATCACACACAAAAAAAAAAAAGGTTAACACATTTATAGACATAGAAAAGAAAGAAAGATTAACACATTTATAACACAAAAAAATAATAATAATAAAGAGAAAAGAAAGAAATTATGGATCTACATAGAAAAAACTAATAAAGAGAAAACAAAGAAATTAGGGTATGTGATGAAAAATAAATGAGAGATATCAATTATTTATAGACTAATATGTAAATAGATGAATGGTTGAGATTAAAAATTATAAAATAGATGGTTGAAATCAAATTTTAAAACTTAAATGAATGAGAGGAGAGAGATTTTGAAATAGAAGAATGTGGTTTTGCCACATCACTTTCTAAACTTTAGCTTTATAAGGGTATATATATGACTCAAACCCATGACCTTTGGATAAAAATATTAAATATTAATATACATATGAAGTGTATATAAAAAAATTGTGATTATATCAACTTTTGTTTTATTTAACTATATTTGAGAAAACTGTGTATTTAATTTTTGTGTTTTCCAAAATATGTAATATAGTTAAAATACTGATGAATTGATTAATTAATTCTTAAAATTCTAATTATGTAAAAATTATTATTTGATTTACTTATTCATATTATCTTGAAAACACAATAATTTTATTTATTTATTTTATCTTATTAATATGCATTAAGTCTTTTATATATAATCTTGCGTGTTTGAAAATTTAAAATAATTATATGCTTCCTCCATCCCGAAATTATCTTCGCACTTTCTTTTTCGGACGTCCACAATTAACTTCACACCCCTAAAATGGAATACCCTCCATAAACTACACCCTCACAATATCATTTGAATTTAAAAAATGTCACTCTTACTTTATTCTACTTTATTCTCTCTCCTACACTTTATCTCATATAACCACCCAAAATACTATTATATTTTATTCTCTCTCCTACATTAATTTAAGTTTTCTTAAACAACGTGTCATTTCACATATGAACCTAACTTCGGACGGAATGAGTAATATTTATTAATTGAATACTATATTTATCACGATTTAAATAATATTTATACATAAAATATTACAAAAAAATCTGTGTAATACGCGGAACTACGCTAGTTAAGGCATAAATTAAAACTAAATATTTGTACTTCGTGGGCATATATATTATGTCTTCTTAAAAAGTCACCTAAAAAGTCATGTAACACTTTGAATAGCAAACTTAATGATAAAGTGTTAATTTTAGTACTAATGTTCCTAATTTTGTTATAATTCTCCTAATTTTGCTAATTAATCGTATACACACTTTAAAAAATCTAATGGAATTTTAAAGGATAATTTAGAATTAATTATCCTTATTTCCACCTAAATCGTATTTTCATAAAAGGAAATTTGAAACTTGGCATCAAAGTCACTTTTTCTATTTTCTATATTACTTTTTACACCTAAAATTTAGGTTACAATTTTTACTCTTTTTCTTTTGATTTGAAGTCCATTGCAATTCATGAATATTATAACAAATTAATTATTTTTTATCTTTAATTTAACATCTATATTACATATATAAAATTAAAATTTCAAATTTGAAGTGAAGTGTTTGCTCTTTAAAATGTGTTTTTTCTTTTATTGGATTTTGAAAAAGTGTTATTTTAGATTTGTTTTATACCGGTCTCAAATTCACACAAAAATATCAATGTACTAAGAGATTTTATTTTTATGTTGGAATGTATGTAATTTTTATAGAACACCGTAATATGTAAATGTTACTTTTAAGTTACTTGATGGTGACTAATTTTTATATCAGTAATTCTTATTTTATAACCTTTTACTATAATTTCTAGATCTGTATTTTATTAATTAAGTTGTATTATTTCCAAACAAAAAGTATTTGATCAACGGTACATATACTTTAATTATTGAATCAATCTATTATTGTGCCCAAAAACCAATGGCCAGATTAATATATTAAACGAGGCATTGGATTTGATTCCATATGGGCCGGGGTACAACATTTTAGATCCGATTAAAATCATATATATTTTAAATCCAGATCTTTATTCTTTTATATTTGTTGGTAGAAAATATCATTGAATATATTCCATGTAAAAACACGGTCACCTTCTATAAAAACAAAAGCACCACATAATATTAAGACAAATTATACACAGAAATTAGTTTTTTCTTGTAATTCGAATTCTCCCTTAATTTCCCAGTCGTTGATTCTTTGTTTTTTCCCGTGGTTTCTGTTCCCTAAGAAAGGTATTTTGATTCTCACGTTTTGGCATTATTTGATATCATGAAATTTTCTTGTTCTTTTGGATAATCAAAGTGCCACAGAAGAAGTTGTTGCATGAATTCATTATTGTGTTGTTTCATGCCATATATGTGTATTCAAATTTTCAGGTTCATTTGATGAGTTACGGGTTGGTTGTTTTAGACAATCAATATAAATGAATTCAATTCTTACTGGAATGAAAAAAATAAATGGTTGGTGAGTGATTGATTATAAAGAGAAAATTAGGTAATCAAAATAAATTAATAATTATTTTATTTTTAATTTCATTCCAAAATGTAAATATTACCAAACATTATCAATGAGAATAAATATAATTATGAGTCATTCCTATTACGTGATTCTAATACCCCAACCAAAAGTTTGGACTCTATTCTTTCAGTTTGATGTATTGTTTTCACTTCCAAGGATATTTTCTCGGTTGATAAAATCTCAAAATTTAAAACACTTTGGAATCAGTGCTCTTCCACAACAGTTGCACTTTGTTTCAACCTTATATAGTAGTGAATAAGTCAGCTCTTTGCCTCTTATATGATTTATCCATGATGAACGCTGATTTTTTTATCTCAGCTTTTAACGTTTGTAAATTTTTGGATACTGCCTCTATGTCCACATTCATATAGACTTATTTGAATTAAGTGTTTCTTTTCTGCATTAAGCTGTATTCGATCGCATGTTTTAATTATTCTATGAAACATATTTGCCTTGCTACATATATTTTAGAAAGTGGATTAGTAATATACACATCCAACAAAGAATACATTGAAACTGTTATTGCCCAGAGGCTTTACGAGAAAGAGAATCAAAGCAAATTAAATATCATCCACTTGATTCTCAGATTCGTGAGAATCAAAGCAAAAATCCTGTATGAACCACTTTAACCTTCATCTAATTTTTACCTAAACATATAATAATATAATTAAGTACGATAAACATAAATTTATTTTTATAAAAGTGGAGTGAATTTAATTAATATATGTATTATATTTATCGAACAACTAGTATAATAAATATATTCATTATACATAACATAATAATGTGTAACAATTATCTTGAAAAATAATGTGGAGGATGATACAATAATTTTGGAACCAATTATGAGAAAAGAAACATTTATAACATCCAGAATGCAATACCAAAACTATTAGATGGGATAAGAAAAGTTAGAGATGAGATCATAGTAGATTTGAAATTTAATAAGAAATAATAGACAATATATAGATAATAATTTTACTAAATTGTCCTAGTAATTTTTGTAATTTGAAGATATTATTAACCAAGGGGGCTTAGCCCACTTGGCCACCGACTCCTCACTTAAGTGGGAGACTTGGTGAACTAATTTCTAACCACTAACAACTAACATTTACCGATCCAAAAAAATTTTTTGAAGATATTATTAATTTAATTATGATATTGATGGGACCATAATTTATATAGGGGTATTTTGATAAATTATCATCTAATTGAAATTAATAAATTTTGAACTGGCCGACCTGAGAAAATATTATTTTAGACATATTATTAATTTATAGAGTATTAATTTTATGATATTTTAGACATGTGTATTGCAGATCCAGAAAAATATTTCTACTTTCTAGCTTGTCCAGGCTATTCCAAACCTTCTGGAGCAATCAATAAGGAGTAGTATTTGTGTGCATATTGTGCACAATAAAAATTGTGTGCACAAAGTTTAGTTACAATGTAGTATTATTTTTCCGACCAAAAAACAATGTAGTATTATTTCATGTCTTTGTATAGTATTAGTTTGATTACAGGTATAGTATTATTTAGTCTTGTATAGTATTAGTTTGATTATATTGTAGTATTATTATTCGAATAATTGTATAGTATTAGTTAGTTAGCAACATTGTATAATATTAGTTTAGTTACTGATAATATTAGATAAAAATATTGTGCACACTATTTTTTAGTGTGCACAATATGCACACAAATATTTGCCATCAACAAGACCGATTTCACATGACTGTAATAACGAGTTCCCAAGCCCGAAACCTCTGTAAGTTAATTTCCTACTTCAAGAAGTACTTGTATTGTAAAATAATATAAATTAATAACCTCTTTAGGACTCATTTGGTAGGTTTGATGAGATAAGGGAGATGAGAAAAAGTAAGAAAAAAATATGGTGGGACCCTCAAGATAAAGTGAGAAAATGTTATTAGTATGATTGTTTGGTAGGATAGAATAAAAATGATATGAATTCTAATAATTTGTTTGATAGAAGATATAAAATGTACGAAAATGTTAAAAATACTATTTTGTCCTTCAATTTTTTTCAACATCTTTTCTTGATCACTGTTAAATCCATGAAAAACTATCCGATGGGTATACCCAGATATAGTTTATGAGGTGCTTTGTGTTGAAATTGTAAGAAATTGTAGGAAATGAGAGTGACCGAGAAAACGTTTGGGCGGTAGAAAAATTATCAATTCTACCAAACTCGTAAGTAAATCGTCAAGTCGTTTATATCTTAGGCTTTTCTTCCCTACCAAATGAGGCCTTAAAATAATAAAATTTTTCGGTCCCAACTTGGGTCTTTGTAAAAAATCATCAAATTTGATAATAAAATAATATTTTTGAAAAATCCCCTTATAAATATTTGGTCCCATTAAAACTCTAAATTAATAAATCATAAATATTACAATTTATAAATATTCATGGATGATTTTGTGATGTCTTTTAGGTGAGAAGACATGGTTGAGTGTTATAAATTATTTTATTTTCATATTGAGATTTATATAGTATATGTTTCATTCATCATGCATGAATATATTTAATTGGTTATTTAAGTAATTCCAATGAATTCATACATGCATCCATAAATATAATAGTTAATTGTATACAATGAATTGATATTATACATGAATATATTTAATACGAAAAATTGGTTGATGCATGAATATAAGCAATGAAAAATATATATGAATTCATTTATTTTCAATACATATGTACTAAATTTAAAAGTCTCTCTTTTAATTAATAAAATATTAATTTATCAATATATTAATGGTTCGATTTTTCTGGTGAAATGGTTCGATTTTTACTGTATAATGGTTCGATTTTTCTGGTGAAATATGAAGCTCCAAACCTATAGCAATTTAAATGAAAGGGGCTTTAGATTGAGATTGATTTAGTAATTTCAAAACTTCTGATTATCTTCTTGTGCCTCAAGATGGTCAGATTTTTTCAAAAAAAAAAAAAAAAAAAAGATGGTCAGATTTTTGGTTCGTGTTTACTTTCAAATGCTAAAAACTAGTCTCTTAATTCATTGTTGTTTGATTTTATTATATGCTTAAAGTATTTGAAGTTTAGTTTCAAACGATCTAAACTAAATTAATGTCAGTTTATGAATTCATTGTTAATTGAGCAACTGAGAAACTTTTAGCTTTGGGAGTTCTATAACATGGAGTATAACAAATGCATAGGTCTAGATCTCTTCAATATGTGAATTAAATAAGAAAAAAAAACTTGGAATTCCTTTTTTTTAGATCCTGATAAGATTAACATTTAGGTTATTTATCATGCTTTTAATTGCATATTTTAAAAAATTATCATGCATTGTATGGGTTTGAACATATACATAAATATTTTTGTTGCATTACAAAAGAAGTGTGTTTCAACTATATAAGATATGCAAGAAGTGATAACTACAACCTGATTCATGTTTTTAATTCTTGATATATAGGCTAGAAGTGTGTTTGGTCTGCTATATATTTTGGTAACGCAAGTAAATTAATAAAATTGGAGATGGAAGAGGAAGAGGAAGAGCAAGAAGTGATGGTGATGGAGGTGTCGGAAAAATTCAATTTGGAGAAGGCTGTATGCAACCATGGGTTCTTCATGATGCCTCCTAATAGATGGATTCCTTCTCTAAAATGTCTCATGCGTCCTCTCTCTCATCATCTAACTCTCCAAATTACTCAACCTCCAAACAAGCACTACATTCTCATTACACTTGTCTCTCCTAATCGACTTTCCCTTCAACACAAACACTCCGTACGAGTATGTGATCTATTAATTCCTACACTTGCATGCATATATTTTTTAAATTGCATTTTTGGTTCCAAATCAAAACTAAAATAATATTTGCTCGATCAGTGTCAGGTGGCACGTATGCTACGTATTTCCAGATTAGATGAGATGATGGTAGATGAATTTCATAAAATTCATCCCTTGGCAAAGAAGTCCGGTTTTGGTCGCATATTTTGTTCTCCCACACTCTTCGAGGATATGGTGAAGTCTCTCCTCCTTTGTTGTTGTGGCTGGCCCAGGTCATTGCAGATGGCTCAAGCACTCTGTAATATGCACCAACACAAATTACACGGATACAAGAAGAAGAAGAAGATGAAAAGAAATATTATTTTAAGAGGAGAAGAAGAAGAAGGAGAGTATTGTTTGGGTACGTTTCCAAGTCCAAAAGAAATTGTGGCATGTATGGATGCACAGACTTTGAATAAGTACTGCAATTTGGGATTCAGAGCATCAATCATTCTTGAATTAGCAACAAATATTGAAAATGGAAGCCTGAATTTGGATGATTTGGAGACTCCTATTAATCCAAGTGCTCCAACTTATGATTTGGCAACGTCCCATCATAAATTGGTGTGGAATCGTCTCATCGGGATTAAAGGATTCGGTGCCTTTACGGTTGCCAATATAATGATGTGCATCGGCTTTTATCAATATATTCCCATTGATTCCGAGACAATAAAACATTTGACACAGGCCAGTACCTTTTTTTATTAATTTATTTGTACGTATAGATAGTTAAGTAAATTAACTATTTAATATTCAGGTACACGGGAAGACATTAGGTTGCAAGAAGAGAAAACGGGAGATAGAGACTACTATCTCACAAATTTATGACAAGTACGCACCATTTCAGTGCCTCGCCTACTGGTAAATTATTTATGCATGCTAGCTCCATATTTTCATAATTGCTACCTTAATTTGTATATTAATTAATGAATTTGGTTTTCTAATTTTAAGGATGGAGCGCGTTCAATATTATGAGAAAAATTTAGGTAAGTTGAGCGAGTTGCCACACTCAAGATATTGTAACGTAACTTCAACCAATTTCTAGCTAGCTTCAAACTTGTGGAAACCAAAAATAGAGCTAGCTAGTGATCCATCAGGCTGTGTTTTTCTTAAATTTTTATGCAATTAAACTTGTGTTTTTGTTCCCCATGCAACAAGCATGGTTTATGTATTTAAACTATACATTAGACATATGTTGATCAATTGTTGAAGGAATTTTATTAGTTTTTCTCTTATTCGAGAACAATATATGTTGAACATTTTAAATGAATGAATAATGATTATAGTTGTATTTTAGATTTAATGCAACATTGATATATATGAAGTTGTGTATAAATATGGAATGGGGTACTTGTGGTAGCTGTAATGTTAGCATAATTAATTAAGTAAATGTGAATCGGGTGCATACGATGAACTCTATTTTATTAACACTGTCATGCACATTCAATATTCTTGTCATGTATAAGCACTATCAACTGTTATATTTACTTATAACGGTGACGGTGAATGTGCATGACAATGATAATAAAATAGAGTTCATCGTATGCACCCGATTCATACAAGTTTTTGCCTAATTTATTTAACTTTAATTATGTTATGATTTTGAATATGTTGACAAACAAAGAAGTAGTTAGGTAATGTTTACTTTGTGAGTTGTCCTGCAGGATAAACCCAAATAAGATAAAATTGTAAAGGTTTGTCCCACATTTACTTTGAAGAATAAGAAAAAGTGAGTTAACTCTGGGCCCGTGTCTGGCCCGCGAAAAGCCCGCACTTTTGGGTTATTTTTAACCTACCAAAATAGGTGGGTTAACTTTTATCCCATGAATTAAATATTAAAATTATTTTTTTGTCCTTATTTTTCTCTTTCCTTCACCCCACTGCCTTTATTTCTCTTCTTCACCCAAATCGCCGCTCCACTCTCTTCCAATATCGCAGCTTCATTTCTCTTCTTCAACCCACATCACCGCCTTCTCATTCGATAATCATTCTCAATTTCATTGGGCACAAGGTAATTTTATGATTTTATCTTCTCTCTCTCTCTCTCTCTCTCTCTCTCTCTCTCTCTCTCTCTCTCTCTCTCTCTCTCTCTCTCTCTCTCTCTCTCTCTTGTTCTCGTCTCACCTCTTCTCTCCTATTTCTATGGCTTTGTGGCGGCAAGGCTAAAAAATCGAAAAAGATGGAGATGACAATGATTAGACGGAAGACGCGATGACGACAACAAACGAACGTGAAATAATTTTTGAATTTCTAAATCGAGTTTGGGTTCCTTGTTTTGGATTTGAATTTTTGAATTTGTATTTTTGATTTCTTCACGGGTTTTTAATTTGGAACATGAATTACGATTTTGGATTTTCGATTTGGATTGTATTTTGAAATTTGGAATATGAATTTTGATTTTAAAATATCAATTTGAATTTACGAATTCTAGTGTGAATGTGTTTTCTTCATAAATTTGCGAGATAGTTTTGATCATCTTTGTTCATTAAATTTGTAGAATGAGTTCTCATTTTTTTGTAGAATGAAAAACTTATGTGCACATTTTTTGTTGTGAGTGGAGAAGAAAGGGATATTATAGTAATTTTAAATTTTATTTTACATGTGGAGCATAATTATTTTTATCAAAGTAAACAGGGGTTAACATGGTTAACCTTGTTATTTCTATCCCTCCATAACCCACCACATCCAAGTAAACACACCCTTACTAAAATATAGTCGTAGAAAAAAATAAATTAGGATTCTCGAAAACCAAGACTTCAACGCTCCAATTTTGCAAGAAAAACTATTATTGCTTCAAGCTCGACACTAATACGGTAAAACCTCTATAAATTAATAATCTTGGGACCATGAAATTTTATTAATTTAGAGTGATATTAATATATCGATGCATTAAAATTTTATTAATTAAAAGATAGACTTTTTAAATTCATCAAATTTAGTACATATGTATTGAAAATATATCAATTCATATATGTTTCATTGATTATATTCATGCATCGACTAATTCTTTTGTAACTAATTAAATATATGTATAATATCAATTCATTATATATAATTAACTATTATATTCATGAACGCATGTATCAATTTATTGGAATTACTTAAATAACTATTATAGTCAATTAAATATATTCATACATGATGAATGAAGCATATACTATATAAATCTCAATATAACTAATATAATTGTAATATTTATGAGTTATTAACTTATAGTTTTAATGGACCTAATATTTATAAAGAGATTTTTGAAAAATCATTATCTTATTATCTTATCGAATTTGATGATTTTTTACAAAGGCCCAAGTCGGGACCGGAAGATTTTATTAATTTATAGAGGTTTTACTTGTATATATTTCTTAATTTCTTATACATATATCACTACAAAAAACTGTAAAATACCGATGGACTAAATTTCATCACAAATACCGATAAAATACCGACAAAATACCGTCGGAATTTCAAATTTCAGATTTACCTACAAAATTTTAAATTTTATAAACGAGTGTTTTTCCTACGTATATTCGTTGGTAATTACCGACGGAATACCGACGAATATCCATCTATATTTACCGACGAATTAATTTTTCGCCGGTATTTTGCGATGAAAAAAATACCGACGGATGACCAGTTTTACCGGCGAAAATCCGTCGATAAGTCCGTCGGTAAATGACTATTTTTTGTAGTGTATGTTAATATAATTGATTTCAGTATAAAGTATAAAACTTATAGTTACTAACTAAAAATGAATCATCAGTAGAATCATATAATATAGAATCTGGAAACAATATTGCTCACTTTTGAGCTAGGAAGAATCATATTCAAGAAGAGTTTAATATGTCTTGCATCCAAAGTCTGCATTGGTCTTTTATCAAAGAAGTAAAACGCTTGTCGTTGTTTCGAGTTTCTAATAAGAAAAAAGTACACATGTATACATGAGTAGTGTATCTCTCAAGGTTTGCAAATAAAAGAACAATCTGATTGACTACTACAATCATATGTTACATTTTAAATAATCAAGTTACAATCACCTTATACTCTAATAATCTTAACAATTGTTTTATCGGTACAAGTCTCAAAAGATGGATTAATTATCAATTTGAGACTGAAAGATAAAACTTATGAATTTGGGACTGAAAGGTAGAATTTTATCAATTCAAGTCCTATAGGTCAATTATCAATTCGAGACCTTATTATAAATATTTTTCAGGACTTGGATCGATAAAATCTCTTGATATAAACATCTTTTAGGTCCAGAGTGTTAAGTTTTATCTTTCGACCCCAAATTGATAATTAACCTATCTTTCGGGGTTGGACCGATAAAAACTCTTATAAGATTTAGACTTTAGACTAACTTGGGCAGATGATTAGATTAGGATAGATGGAGCAAACACTCACATCATGACAGCAACTGATCTCCTTTTCTCTTCAAATTTTTAAGTTGCATTGCCAACGAAGATGATGACTGACGAGATTATTATCCATCTATAAATTTCCACTCGACTTTCAATTACTAAAATCCCAGTAACAGAGCTCGGTTAGTTAAACACAAGCAAACAAGATTCAGCCCAAATTCCAGCCTCATCTTCAACTGTATTATAGACACATCAAACACCTTACTACCTTAGCAAACTCAGTTGTAACAAAGAACACTACTGAATGTTATGAGAACTTTAATTCCTCATATAGGTTCATAAACAAAGAGGATCTTCCTTATCCAAACAACTTAATTAGGATAAAAATGAGCAATATTCTCAAATTATCCTAAAAAGGCCTTCACAATAGACATCAACTCATTGTGCTACAACAACTAAATTTCTTCACTATATCTCTATATGTGAACTAACTTGTGAAGTATCATTGGTTTTGCGCTGTTCTTCAATTATTCTTCTGAAGATCAGTTCCCACACTATGTGATTAATACACCCACTTTGGATTCACAATTGGCATTGAATGTGGGAAGGTTCAATTCAATCATCCATGGCTACTGTCAAATTTGATATTGAAAAATTTACAGGGAAGAATGATTTTGGTTTGTGGAGGATCAAGATGAAGGCACTTCTAATCCAACATGGATTAGCGAGATGCTTTGGAATCGGTAGCTCGGGGTGAATCATCGAGCAGTCAAGATAAAAAGAAAGAGATCAATTAGAAAGCTCACAGTGCCATAATCCTTTGTCTTGGTGATCGGGTATTGAGGGAGGTTTCTAAAGAAAAGTCTGCTATAATTTGTATGGAAGAAGCTTGAGGAATTGTATCTCACAAAAATAGTTTCTAATCGACTCTATATGAAGCAAAAGCCGTATTCCTTCAAAATGACAAGAAATGGATATGGTGGAACAGTTAGATGATTTCAATCAGGCAATTGATGATCTTGAAAACCTTGAGGTCAAGATGGAAGATGAGGATAAGGCTCGATCCTTTTTAATGCACTGCCAAAATCTATTGAAAGTTTCATAGACACTTTGCTATATAGAAGACAAACTCCATTGATTTACGAAGAAGTACAAATTGCTATCAAATCCAAGTTTCTGGGGAAAATCAAGGATGACAAGAAATCTCAATCAACTAGAGAAGACTTGAATGTTAAATTCAAGAAAGGAATGAAACAAGGACCATATAAGAAGAAGGACATGCTTGATAAATCGACAACAAGCAAAACTCATCTTTTGTGGAGAGAAGAAAATGCTTCTCTTGTCACAAGGTAGGACATCGTAAGAAGAACTATCCCGATAAGAAGAAGAGCTTAAATATTTCGGAAGAACGAGAAGGGAGATCTGCTTTTCTTTGAGCCGGGGATATGATAGTGGTGAGGTTTTGATGGTGAGCAACAACAAGTTGTGCCATGAATGGGTTCTGGTTGCACTTTCCATATGTGTCCTATAGAGGACTAGTTTCTTGATCTAAAGAAGCTGGATGGTGGTCTTGTTCTATTGGGAAATGATGATATCTTTGGAAAATACCATTTTCGCGTCCGTTCTTGAGGTCACACACTTTTCAGAGTCGAACCATTTCACATATAACCATTCGATACGATCGGGCAACATGCCAATCAACGGTTATCTTTTATTTTGAGAGTTAAAAATTAGTGGTTTCCTTTTTTTTCTTATAAATACTCCTTCTTCTTCCCAAAGACACTCTTTCACTTTTCGTATATTCTCTCTATAAATTTCTCTATCTTTTTCTCGCACTCTGTGTTCTTATCCTACTACCATTTTCAAATGGCTCCTAAACAAACCTCTTCTTCTAAGAAATCTTCAGGAAAGAGCAAGACAATGAATGCTCTAGTCCTGTTTGAGAAAATGAGGAGTGAACTATCGGTGGATTTCAAAAGCACGCACCGGAGGAAGGCGATAGAGATACCGAATCTACTTTCGACCATGGTTTAACACAATGTTGCTCTGCACATTCCTCGGAGCGTAGAATCCTAGATGCTTATGCAACCTAGTTTCGATTAGAGCAAATTTCGGGAAGATGGTCTTACGACAAAGGTGCACGGACATAGTCATCGTTATGCGCGAAGACATTCATGATCATTTGGGTCTCTCTCTCCATGGAATTGACCCGAAACATATATGTGGGAAAATCATCTTGCGGCATTCCGTTCGATGGCGAAAACCTCTTGTCGTTATCATGTGTCGATTTGAAGAAGACCTACCAAGCGGAAATACGGGTAATTATTTGATATTGTTGTGAAAGTTATTTTTGGTGAAAGATGAGTATGGACTCTCTCGAGTCAAAGACGTATTTGTGTGATGAAGACGATCATCAATGGGGTTGAGTGTGGCTGGGTTAGTAAGTTTTTTGATATTTTGAGGAAGGAAAAGAATTGTTTCTTTTTAACTAATGATGCGGCACATCTTTGGTGTGAAAATGGGCGATTGAGTAGTATGTGTTGATGTCTAACAAGATTACTATGTTGTTGGAGAGGATGTTGCCTAGGTTGGATTGGGACTGAAATGGACTAAGTCCTACACTAGGGCTAAGTTTATGTTGAATAAGGATGAGGAACTCACCGGTCCTCCCGATTACGATGTTGAGGAACAAGAGCACATGGATTTTTGTTGGTCCCGAGATTGAGTGTTTTAAGAGAGATTAAGTTGACCTATCTATAAGGGGGTTGAATAGATTATCTAAATTTTTCTCAAAATTCAGATTCTCAATTAAAGCTTAAATTGTAAAACCAAAATCAAAGTTGTCATGAAACAAATTTATAATCAATTTATAAAACCGAATCTAAAGCAATGCGAAGTGACTTTAATCAATTAGCGATAATCAACAAAAATTAAATGCGTAAAGTAAAGAACACGAGATTTATAGTGGTTCGTATCAAAAGATCCTACATCCACTCTCCTTCTTCAATCTTGAAGAAGGGGCACTTCTTTCTTCAATCTTGAAGAAGGGGCTCTTCCTTCTCACTTACCGTCCTTACTTCATCGCCGATTACAAGTTACAATGTCGACGTTCTTCGTCTCTAATTCACCTTCAATATACCAATCTATCTAACAAATCTATGTTTACGAAGTGCGATTGTGATTTGAAGGTATACGAAAAGTGTTCTTCAAACACTTAGAAAATATTATGAAAAAGCTTTTGAAAACTAGTGAGTGCTTTTGAGAATGTGAGTTTCGAAAATGAGTGCCAAAGTTCTTCCGAGAACCGTGCTTAGTCCTATTTATAAATCTATAAGACGGTTAGTTTGTTGTAACAAACGGTAACCGCTTAACAAACTTATCTTTTAAAAACTTCTTGAACTTAGCTGATCTTGACCTTGTCTTGAGCTCTTCATTAATCTCTCAAACAGACGACCTCTTCAAGACTGTCTCCACGAACTCGAAATTTCTTGAGCTCAATTGACTCTTTAAATCTTACCTAGTCTCGATCACCTTCTAGGAAAATGTATTACATCACCGATCTATACAAATTCAGCTGGTCATCCTCTATACATGAGCTCGTTTATCCTATATGTTTTAACTTAACCAAAACTAAGAACCCGATCTAACAATTCCCCCTTTTTGATGAAGTTAAAACTACAAGAAAGAAACAAACTCACATCTTGTGTTAGTCAAGGTTATTCAAGATAAGCTAGCCAATTAGATCAAGCACATAAACAACTTTTCAATCGAGATAGATTCACATAAGAACACTTATTCACACTTAAAAACAATACTTAAGTAAATTTTTAACACTTAGAAATATTTAAGAAAATACTCCAAGTCACAAAGTTTTATCGGATTACCAACACTTAGAAAAATTTCTTAAAACTTATAAGATTTACGTGTCTTAGAAAAATTTTGAACTTCTTAAAGTAGATGAAGCATAAAACATAAATCATCGACATGTTCAAACATCTCATATATTCATCACATCAAAATTACATTTACAAATTGGAGCACTTAGAAAATAAAAAGATAAGAAAAAAATTAAGATCTTATCTAAGTTCCCCATCTATCGGACTCGGGTACCACCACCAATCGAACACACTCTTCCTTAGCCGCCAGTCATCCTCCTCGGTGTATCCGGACTACGCCTCCGCTTTTTGAACGATTCCCTTAACTCACTTCTAGGTCAAGAGTCTGTCGGCTTTCTTTGCAAGTACGGCGTATTCAAAGGTCGGGCGATCGATTGACGTTGAACTCGTCATCGCCTTCCTTGAGCAACCGACGATAGAAGTCTCCATCTATCTTCTTGATCCATTCGTGCCAAGCCAAGTCCGGATCCTCTTGAGTGGTCCCTAGAGCTTTGAGGATGTGCCGCAGTACATCCACATTGTATCCAGTTCTTTTCTTTGTATTCCTTGGTGTATCGACCAACAACTATTTTTGGAGGAGCCGAGGTTGTATGGAATGGCACGAACTTCTCATCTCCTTCACCTTTCATCAGCCGCTTCTTTCACTTGGATCCAGTGAAGTTCAGGTTCTTATTGAGCCGCCTCGGCCTCCTCCTCTTCTTCTCACCATAGAACTCAAGCTTTCTCCCTCCTCCTCTCCTTCTCACATAGAATCGCTTCTCCCTCCCGATCCTTTTGATCTCGATCTTTAGAAAGGTGGGAGTAGTCGCCTTCTCTTTTCCTTTGCCTTTGGCAGCAGCCTTTAAACCGATCTCGACTGTCTTGGGTTCCTCGGCCGCCACCTTCTTCCCTTGCCCTTGGCCTCGATTTTTCAGACTCTTTAATTCTCGCCAAGAGCTTCTCGATTTCTCCTCCTCCTTCTTCCTCCTCCGCTCATCCTCCCTCGGTGCTTCCTCTATCTCGGCTTACCCTCGGTTGAAGCACAACCAGCTCATCCGATTTAATTCCCGAGCTCTTCCTTGGCTGCCTCCAACTCGGTTGTGCTGGCTTTGATGCCCACTCCTCCTTCTTTGTTACTTCAACATCACCGTGAGGGTTTGCCTTCTTTCTTCCTCCTCCTTTTCCCCTTTTTCACTTCATCACCGAGCTCCCTCGGCCTCGTCTCTAGTGCAGAGCGGTGAATTCTCAAGTCCGATTTATCCAGAGCTATTTCTTGCACTACCATTGCATTATTTTCTTTCATTTGTTCCTTTAGCTCTTTCACCTCCTCCTCCAGCCTTCCCTTTGTCAACCAACATAGAGTTAGTCAAGGTAGATATTTTATTAGTCATATTTACCTCGACTTCCTTCATGTTGGTGATCATTGTCTCTGTGACCACCTCTACCATCTTCTTTGTTCTCCTCTTGACTTCTTTGTAAATGCAACTTTTATCTTCTTCTCAAACTTGGAAAAGATTGAAAAGAGAGGCAGATGCGGGCTAAGGTCATTGTCTTCATCCTCGGAGATGAGGAATCAAACGAGGAAGGAGTTGGACTTGTGAGTTTGTACCTTCCTCCCTTATTGGGGACAGAGCAGCCTTCCTTTTCTCGGAGAGGGATGCACCTCTATCTGTCCGACCCGCTGCAATTTGTAAGATCGGTACCTCCTCTAGAAGCAAGGTCGTCTCCTGCTCTGTCGCTCTGCCTCCTCTACTTGAGAGGACCCCTCATCGGACGACCCGGAGAGGACTGGATCTCCACCTCTTGGGGACACAGGACCTCCTCCTAGGCCTCCTACGAAGAGGTATTGCGGCTTCCTCCTCTTCTTCTTAAGGGGCAGCCTTAGCGGGAGGCTGCCTCGGCTAGTATCTCCTCATCCTCAGTGCTGGGGCAGCTCCAGCTCAGCAGCGGGGCTCCTAGCCTCCTCTGCTGCTGCTGCTGCTATTCTCTGGTCCCTAGCCTCATCCGACTCGTCATCATCCGAGTCCGGCATTCCACCACCTTTCATCCTTTGTGATAACCCCTTTTGCTTCGAGAATTTCTTTGTTCCCACCTTCCAATCTACTAACTTATTCATCACTTCGATTAACAAAGTGATTTTGGTAAAAAGACTCACTGTGGTAAGGGTAGACCATTCACCGATCACCGGATCATAGAGTCGGCCTCCCTTCTTTTCTTTGACCTCTTAATCAAAATCTCCACCCAATTAACTCGACCCCATCAATTATTGCCCTCATGCGGCCTGACACAGGCCTTGACAACCCATCATGGGAACTTTGATCCCCAGAATAGACTTCGTGACAATTGTCATCAAGAAAGCGGTACTTCCTTCTTAGCAAATTTTTCTTCAAATCCCTCCGAACACCCCCGTCATCGTTACCCTCGGCACCATCTTAAAGGACTGCTCCCTCTCATCTTCCTTAATAGTCAAAGGATCGACTCCTCCACAGATGTGTTGAAGATTGCAGCAATAACATCCTTCGAGCAAGAGGATTGAGTCCCATCAACCTCTGTATCGATGTCGTCATCGGTAAACTTGCGGTTGTCAAGAAACTCTACTCCCAGGTAAGTCCGAGTCTTATTACGCTTTGATCTCATGGAACAGAATTCCTTGAGTTGCGATGCCTCTAGAAGCCGGAGAATTTCTCTGGATTCTCGGTCCCTCGTCGTTTCAAAATCAACATACATTTCGGCCTTCAATTTGCTCTTGAAGATGTCATTATGCATCCTAAAATTGGATTTAGAAGATGATTTGAAGGGGTTAGATGTAGAAGTCATTTTGAGAATTTTTGAGAAGTAAGGAATTTGAGAGAAGGTAATTTGCGGTAAAATTTAGGGCTTGAATTGTAAAGTGAACTTTAAAAGCGATGAAAATAAGTTTTTAAATGGGGAGAGAGAGAGAGGAAAATCGAGAAATATGATACGTGGCAAGATCGATTAATCATGGCCATTGATTTGTATGTCGCACGTGGAGTATATCAATGACTACATATAATAGACGTTTCACCTGCGGCGCGTGGCATTAACTCGGTTTTGAACCGTAAAAGTAAGCGCCCAAGCTGCCGATTAGGCAGTTAATAGGGGCACTTTATGCGAGAGATAGTAAGTATATCGCGTAAGCCGAAATATACCTTTCTTTGCATAAAGGTTTCCCTATTTCAGATCGGGTTTTATCGAGACTTGGTAAAACGACCTTGTCTTAAAAATTTGAAAATATCTCCTAGTCTCGATTATTTTGAAAACAAAGATTTTTAAGTCTCGAGTTAATTTTATGCCATTGTTTAAATAAACTAAGTCTTATATCTTCATATAACTAGTATATGAAAATACTTAACTCGTGAGAGGGTTTTCAAAGAACAACTCATCCGAAAATTTTGAAATTGATGAATTGCGAGAGTACTTTTGAAAACACTTTTTAAAAAAGAAGACAAGGATTGATTTTGTTCGGATGAAGAAGACTTTCGGATGAGAAGGTTTCTCTTGATCTAACAATGTTGTCTTAATGCATTCTGTAGATACACAAACTTGGAAAACCATTAGTAGCTAAAGTAAGTCGGACAGGGTACACATACTCATTTGATTCTAAAGAAATCAGTTGATTAATATGTCCTTGTCGATTTACTTGACGTCGAATAAGGAATTATCAAGTTAGATAAGGTCAATATGACTAATCCTTGATTCTTGATTCCGTTGAAAGAAGATCAATGATATCACTCTGTGATTGCCCTTTGACACATATCAAGTCCGATAATCCTTTCTAGACATTTTAAAGAAAGTGAAATAAAAAGAAAAAACTAGATACAAACAATAGAAGTTATAAATCAACTAAAGATGCATCAAGTAAACCTAATTCTAAACACAATTCTTTAAATCTAGACTCGGCTAAAGGTTTAGTAAGTATATCAGCTCATTGTAATTCGGTTACTATCTTTTTCTAGTCTAATGTCATTTTTCTCAACATGATCCCTAATAAAATGATGCCTATGTTGGAACCACCGGATCGCCGACTCTAATTGATTATCTAATTCGAAATCACATGCAAAAATGTAGCGGAAATAAAAGCAGGCCTTTTCACCTTGATAGGTGAATTCGAACCGATTCTAAGGTCGGAACTACGGATCAAGGATGAACCACGAACCTCACGATCTTCCTCGCGCCGTATTCCTATCCCTTTCCCTTGGACGTCGAGTGGTCGACGATCCTCCAAGGAATCGAGAATCCGCCTCTATCGATCTCACATTTTTTTCACACCCTAGGAGGCTCGATATAGGTTTATTTATAGGCTACAACAGGGACCCTAAGGAGGAATTAGGGTTGGGCCTCCCGATGGGCCTAAACATCCTATGTTCAATCCGAACACTCAACTTAAGCCCATCAATTATAACTCGGTCCACTAGAGAGTTATAATTGAATTCTATCCTAATCCCATATTATAATATGGGCTCCTTTATTATGTGTACGTTTATTTCCCCGTGTTTAAGATATCGAATATCCATAAATTAATTAAATCGCTGACAACTTAATTAATTTATATCTAATTCAAAGAGTAGTACCACTCATCCTTATTATTATGTCGGATTAAATCCACTTGCGGGGTTTACATAATAATCTTTATGAGCTCCTCAAGGGGACATCATCATCCTAAATAATTAGGACATGGATTCCTTCTATAATCAACAAAGACACCATATAAACAGTGCTATCTCCCAATTCACCGGCCTATTGATTTAATAAATCTCACCCATTGGCAAATTAAAGAAACAAAATACCGAGTACACGTGCTCGTTATTATATAGGGATTAAGAAGACATACATCCATAATAACAGAGGTCTTGTTCTTTTATATAGTCGGTACAAATTGAACAACCTCATATGGTCCTGCTCAATACATACAAAATGTACTAGTGTAATTTTATAGTCAAGATAGACTAATACCAAATTACACCACAACCGTTCCAATGGTTTGTCTAAATCCATCTTGGTTGTGAGCTATTATTTATAATATATAAGGAGCGATAGCATGATCTTACGTGTGACACCAAGACCATGTTATCTACAATATAGATTAACTACGGACAAAAACAATGATATATGTAACAAACATATAAAACAAGTATTTTGATCATAAAGAATCTCATATCAAAAAGATGTTCATACAAAAAGCTAGGCTTATAGTATACATCCTAACAGACTAATGTCTACATGGTTACACGGAATGCAAAACATGATTATATGTCATAGCTATGACACTACTACTATCACAGAAAATAGGTACAAATGATGTGAGAATATTATAGTCCCTCAACCGCCGACTAATCCAGAGAAGCCGAGAGCAACAACTACAGTGCCATGTATTTAGCCTCGGTTGTGGAGGTGGCAATTGAAGTTTGTTTCTTAGATAACCAAGAAATTAACTTGTTGCCTAAAAATTGACAAGTTCCAAACGTGGACTTCCTATCAATTTTGCAACCTCCAAAATACGAATCGAATAACTAGATAGCTCAAGTTGTCATCGGATGGGTACCTTAACCCAACCCGCAAAGTTCCTTTAAGATACTTTAGGATTTTCTTAGTTGTTTCAGGATGAGATTCCTTAGGATTTGATTGAAACCTTGCACATACCCCAACTACAAAGGCTATATCAGGCTGCTTGTAGTGAGATATAACAAGGATCCAATCAATCCACAATACTCCGTTGCATCCGTGGGTATCCCATTCTCATACGAATCCATAGAGAAGTTAGTTGCCATAGGTATTTTAACCTCTCTACTAGTAATCATCCCAAACTTATCAATGATGTCCTTTGCATACCGAGTCTGATGTATGAAAATTCCTCTCGCTTGTCTGTTTAATCTGCAAGCCTAGAAAATATGTTAGTTCTCCCATCATAGATATTTCAAACTGTTCTTCATGAGATCACTAAATTCTTCACACAGTGTCGATTAGGTGAACCAAAAATAATATCGTCTACATAGATTTGAACTAGTAAAATATTACCATCCACTTACTTTCTAAATAGTGTTCTATCTATCTTACCTTTAGAAAATCCACTTGATATAAAAAATTCAGATAGAGTATCATACCAAGCTCGGGGTGCTTGTTTGATCTATATAGTGCCTTGTTAAATTTATAGACTTTATTATTTGTCCTAAACCTAGGAGGCTGTTCTACATAGACTTCCTCAAGTAACACTTCATTCAAGAAGGCAAACTTGACATCCATCTGTAAGACTTTGAAACCCTTACAGCGTGATGGCTAAAAACAACCTTATTACTTCTAATGGGTGACGAAGCATAGGTCTCATCATAGCCTATTCCTTCAGATTGTGAGTAACCTTGTGCTACTAGTCTAGCCTTATTACGAATAATAATGTTGTTTTCATCATTTTATTTTTAAAAACCCATTTGGTGCCTATAATTTTTCTATGAATGAGTCTATCCACTAGCTCCCGAACATTTTGTCTTTCAAATTGATGCGATTCTTCTGCATGGTCATTACCAGCTTGGTCGGATAAAGCCTCCTCGGTAGACTTAGGCTCAAGGAGTGAAACATAACGATTGAACATACTTTGAGAATTCAACATCATTCGTGTCCGAACACTACTTGAAGGATCCCCAATAATCGATCACCTGGATGATAACTCCTCATCCTTTTGCCTATTTGAGTTGAAGTACCCTCATCATTTGTCTCGGTAGGTAACTCATCTTGTTCGGTCGGAGTAGACATTCCCCTTCATCTACCGACCTTGTGCGATCGGAAGATGTTAGAGGAGTCTCCTCGAGATGGAACAAATAGAGGAGTTCCCTTCGATTCTCGAGATGAGGATTTTTCATTATCCGAATCGAATCAAAACTAGGTAGCCGGTGCTCGAATGTCAAAGTGAAGAAATTCAACCAAGCGCGGGTAAAGCGGGAGTAACTATGACTCTCTTAAGGTAGCCAAATGCCTCGTCATCTAATTAGTGACGCACATGATTGGAATAACGAGATTCCCAGCGACCACTGTCTACTATCCAATGAAACCACCCGAGGAACGGGCTTGGCTGAATTAGTGGGGAAAGAAGACCTGTTGAGCTTGACTCTAGTCCGACTTTGTGAAATGACTTGAGAGGTGTAGGATAAGTGGGAGCCAAAAGGCGAAAGTGAAATACCACTACTTTTAACGTTATTTTACTTATTCCATGAATCGGAGGCTGAGGCGGCTGCCCCTCTTTTTGGACCCAAGGCTCGCCTCGGCGGGCCGATCCGGCGAAAGACATTGTCGGTGGGGAGTTTGGCAGGCGGCACATCCGTTAAAAGATAATGCAAGTGTCCTAAGATGAGCTCAACGAGAACAAAAATCTCGTGTGGAGCAGAAGGGTAAAAGCTCGTTTGATTCGATTTCCGGTCAATACGAACCGTGAAAGCGTGGACTAACGATCCTTTAGACCTTCGAATTTGAAGCTAGAGGTGTCGAAAAGTTACCACATGGATAAGCGGCTTGTGGCAGCCAAGCGTTCATAGCGACGTTGCTTTTGATCCTTCGATGTCGACTCTTCCTATCATTGTGAAGCAGAATTCACCAAGTGTTGGATTGTTCATCCACCAATAGGGAACGTGAGTGGGTTTAGACCGTCGTGAGACATGTTAGTTTTACACTATTGATGACGCCGTAGCAATAGTAATTCAACCTAGTACGAGAGGAACCGTTGATTCGCAAAATTGGTCATCGCGCTTGGTTGAAAAGCCGATGTGCTGGTTACCGTCGCGGATTATGGCCGAATGCCTCTAAGTCGAATCCGAGCTAGAAGCGGCGTGTGCGCCCGCCGTCCGCTTGCCGACCCGCGGTAGGGGCCCCGGGGCCCCCAAGGGCACGTGTCATTGGCCAAGCTCGCGGCGGAACAGCCCGCGCGGCCGCCTTGAAGTACAATTCCCATCGAGCGGCGGTAGAATCCTTTGCGGGCGACTTAAATACGCGATGGGGTATTGTAAGCGGCAGTGGCGTTGCCGCCTTGATCCACCGAGATTCAGCCCTTCGTCGCTTCGATTCGTCCCTCCCCCTCGCCCCCACCCATCACCGCCCATCGAAATACGAGCCAGGTTCTAATAGCACGTACATGCGTCCCTTGAAAAATTCTAAGTCCATGACCATAAAAAATGGCTAAGTCCCACGAAAAATCTAAGTCCACGGCCAAGTCCCATGAAAAATTCTATGTCCACAACCGTTGTCTATCGGTAAGTTAACACAACGGCTTTTGTATTTGTTGTCTATCATTGAGTTAACACAGCGCTTTTTATATAGAAATACCATTGTCTATCAACCGTTGTCTATCGGCATTTTGAGGTTTTTGTATAGAAATACCGTTGTCTATCAACCATTGTCTATCAGACCTTTTGTTTGATATAACAATGGTTTCTAACAAAAAGACATCGATTATGTACAATAGGTGGAGAAACAACGGTTAATAATTATTGTGGAATCAAAATATGGATGATGTTGAGGTGAGTCGGAACAAATGATCTTAACAATTTCTCGATTTTTTTGGAACGTCCCGGATATTGCGGCGAATATTTGAATATTATCATGGAAATAAAATACGGATGATGTTGGGGTGAGTCGGAACAAATGAGCTTAACAATTACTCGATTTTTTGGAACGTCCGGGATATTGCGTCGAGATATTGGAATATTATCATGGAAACAAAATACGGATTAGCGCCAAGATATTGGGGTGACAAACAAGTCGTCCCAAAATATGTGCGGGGCGTCTGGGCGGTGTCCCGGATATAAAAAAATTGCAATGGAATAAAAAATATGGATCCATCTTTTTGATGGTGGGGTGACAAACAAGTGATTGTAGTTATTCAGGATATTTTGAAATTCTTAATTATTTTTAATTTTAATTAATTAAAAATAATTAAAAAATTAATTATCGATCATTTCGGGACCTCGAATCCAAAATTTATCTCCAAAACGGATTCTACGAATGATTTTAGAGGCGGGTGCAAAGTTTGAAGCAAACATTTTAAAATTTTTAATTTTTAATTATTTTTAATTTTAATTAATTAAAAATAATTAAAAAATATTTATCGATCATTTCGGAACCTCGAATTTAAAATTTAACCTCAAAAATGGATTCTACTG
Source organism: Paraleonurus japonicus (assembly GCA_030762865.1). NCBI lineage: Eukaryota > Viridiplantae > Streptophyta > Magnoliopsida > Lamiales > Lamiaceae > Paraleonurus > Paraleonurus japonicus. The sequence continues at coordinate 40,683,751 of CM061060.1, forward strand.
ACGAATTTAGAGGGGTGCAATGTTTCGAGGCAAACGAATACCAACTTCAAAAACGGAGCAAGTTGCGGTCCTCGCCTTTTCAATGCCTAGTGCTATCACCGGCCTTTTTTTTTACTATTATAGGGGAGGTGTTCACTCAAGGGGATGGGAGCAAGTGCATGAGCGCATGGGGCGCCCATGGCACCGATGCGCCCACCCCACGGCGGCACCTCGGGACCAAGGAGCCATGGCCGGGACCCCTACCGGCGAGTCCCGGAATGCCCTTTTTGGGCTTTACGCTCGACGAATGGCCATTCTCATCCCAAAGCTCGTGGGGATGTACACGCCCGTGGCATGAATTGTCCGCACGGGGCGCCCGGGCATGCAATGGCCGCACGGGCGCCAGTGGCACGCAATTTGCCGCCCGGCACCCGGGCATGCAATTTGCCGCCGGGCACCCGGGCACGCAATTTGTTGCACGGGCGCACTCGGTGCCCGCACGGGGACCGGGGCATACAATTTGCCGCCCGGAATGCCTGGGGCATGCAATTTGTCGCACAGGCGCCCGGGCACGCAATTTGCCGCACGGGCACACAAAATGGCCCGCACGGGCGCCCGGGTATGTAATTTGCCGCACGGGGCGCTGCATGCATGCAATTTGCCTCACGGCGCACAAAATGGCCACTTGCACGGGCGCCCGCAGTAGGCAAGCATCAAAATTTTGCGATCCTCGCTTTTAATGTCGGGGAGGAAATTTTGCGATCCTCGCCTTTTTAGTATCCAATCTTTGTCATCTGGCCTCTTTTTTAGACTATTATAGGGGAGGAGTAGCTTGAGGGATGGGCAGGGGCATTGGCGCACGGGCGCCAATGGCACCGATGCGCTCACCCCTGTGGTGGCACCTCATACCAAAGTGCCGGCTGGGGCCCCCTATTGGCCGGCGGCGGCGGTTTTTGGCTAGCCCGGAATATCTTTCTTTGGCGTCCCATGTCCCTTCGATCTAGAGAATTCGATTCGGTGCAGCTTCTTATTTCATTTTGAGTAGGCTTGAGTGCCAATGACTAGTTCAATGGCCCAACGGCTGTCGGGCGCACGTCCGGTGTGATTGTTGAAAGGGCGAACGTTTGACGTGGAATGCCACCGCGATTGCTTCTCTAGAAACGCCCGTGTCCCTTCGGTGCCCAAAAGGCGATATCGTCCCTCGATCGGTGGGGCGGATCCAGAGAATTTTGATTCAGCAGACGGGCTTTCGGTTTCGTCTCGAGTAGCAGGAGCGCTCATGACCAGTTCGTTGGCCCAACGGCCTTCGGGCGCACGTCCGGTGCTATTTTGTTGAAAGGAGGAACGAGAGAGGCGCACCATCATTTCGAGAGTTTCTCCGGATTTGCCGCGCCCCTTCGGTTCCCAAAAGCTCAAATGTCCCTTCACACATGTCCAGGGTGCATGCGTTCGTGTTCATCGGCCTCTGCTTTTGCTGCCCGCATTGCTTTGCATCGCGAAACACCGAACTTCGAGCCTTTGTTCCTGGGCGGTGCATACATGGCGGCGCGTGAGTGGTGTTCGGATTGCATCGGCACGTCGGATCCTCGCCCGGCAGCGACGCCCCTGAGCAAGCCTCCTCGCCATTGGTTCGAGTGCGTTCGCGCCTTGGCCGATGTCGGTTTCCGTGGCTGCATTCCTAACAAATGGCAATCGGTCGGCAATTATCGTCCCGTTCTCGGATCTCCGCTGTGTTTCGTCACCCGGGCATGCCTTTGCTCCGTTTGCCGACCCACGCGCCGCGCTCGAACTCTCGGATTCGGAAAACCAAGCGCTACGAGGCCACGCCTCCGTTGTCCATTATAAGGGCGTTCTCACGCTCCGTGGACGATCGCCGATAGGGTCTTGTCCCGGGTCCCCGCGGCCCCGATCATGCCCGACCGGCATCGACGAGGAATGCTACCTGGTTGATCCTCGCCGGTAGTCATATGCTTATCTCAAAGATTAAGCCATGCATGTGTAAGTATGAACTAATTGAATTGTGAAATCGCGAATGACCGATTAAATCGGCTATAGTTTGTTTGATGGTACTGCTTTACTCGGATAACCATAGTAATTCTAGAGCTAATATGTGCAACAAACCCCGACTTACGGAAGGGATGCATTTATTAGATAAAGGTCGACACGGCTCTGCCCGTGCCGTGATAATTCATGATAACTCGATGGATCGCACGGCCCTCGTGACCGGTGACGCATCATTCAAATTTACGCCCTATCAACTTTCGATGGTAGGATAGTGGCCTACTATGGTGGTGACGGGTGACGGAGAATTAGGATTCGATTCCGAAGAGGGAGCATGAGAAACGGCTACCACATCCAAGGAAGGCAAAGAGCGCGCAAATTACGCAATCCCGATACGGGGAGGTAGTGATAATAAATAAAAATACCGGGCTCTTCGAGTGCGGTAATTGGAATGAGTAC
>CM061060.1:40688689-40708689 GCA_030762865.1 Paraleonurus japonicus
CGCTGCGGGCTCCCATTCGACCCGTCTTGAAAGATGGACCAAGGAATCGACATGTGTGCGAGTCAGCGGGCGAGTAAACCCGTAAGGCGCAAGGAAGCCGACCGGGCGCGATCCCCCGAGGGTGCACCGCCGACCGACCTTGATCTTCCGAGAAAGGTTTGAGTGAGCATACCTGTCGGGACCTAAAAGATGGTGAACTATGCGAGCAGGCGAAGCCGAGAGGAAACTCTGGTGGAGGCTCGCAACGATCTTGACGTGCAAATCGTTCGTCCGACTTGGGTATAGGGGCGAAAGACTAATCGAACCGTCTAATAGCTGGTTCCCTCCGAAGTTTCCCTCGGGATAGATGGAGCTCGAGTGCGAGTTCTATCGGGTAATGCCAATGATTAGAGGCATTGAGGGCGCAACGCCCTCGACTTATTCTCAAACTTTAAATAGGTAGGACGGCGCGGCTGCTCCATTGTGCCGCGCCGGAGAATCGTGAGCTCCAAGTGGGCCATTTTTGGTAAAGCGAGAACTAGCGATGCGGGATGAGCCGGAAGCCGGGTTACGGTGCCCAAGCTAGCGTAACCTAGATCCCACAAAAGGTGTTGGTCGATTAAGACAACAGGACGGTGGTCATGGAAGTCGAAATCCGCTAAAGAGTGTGTAACAACTCACCTACCGAATCAACTAGCCCGAAAATGGATGGCGCTGAAGCGCGCGACCTATACTCGGCCATCGGGGCAAGAGCCGAGGCCCCGATGAGTAGGAGGGCACAAGCCGGCGGAGCGGCCGTCGGTGTGGATCTTGGCGGAAGTAGCAAATATTCAAATGAGAACTTTGAAGGCCGAAGAGGGAAAGGTTCCATGTGAACGACACTTGCACACGGGTTAGTCGATCCTAAGAGTCGGGGAAGCCCGGATAGAAGGCTTCAGCCGCGTGGCTCCAAAGGGAATCGGGTTAAAATTCACGAACCGGGACGCGGCGGTTGGCGGCAACGTTAGGGAGTCGGAGGCGTCGGCGGGGGCCTCGGGAAGAGTTATCTTTTGTTTAATAGCTCGCCCACCCTAGAAACGGCTCGGCTGAGGTAGGGTCCAGCTGACTGGAAGAGCACCGCACGTCGCGTGGTGTCGGTGTACCCGGCGGCCCTTGAAAATCCAGAGGACCGAGTGCCGTCTGCGCCGGTCGTACTCATAACCGCATCTGGTCTCCAAGGTGAATAGCCTGCAGTCGATGGAACAATGTAGGCAAGGAAGTCGGCAAAATGGATCCATAACCTCGGGAAAGGATTGGCTGCGAGGGCTGGGCTTGGGGTCCCAGTCCAAAAAGCGGTGTAAAAGGACCCCTAAGCCCATCCGCTCTCGCTAAAAATCACTTGTGGAAAACCCGGTGTAGGCAAAACCACAGAGGTGGGAAAGAGCTACGGGAAAGCTAAACTTGGTCCATAAAGGCGAGACCAAGAAAAGGCCACAACAATAACCGGCCAAAAAATAAAAGCTCAAAACAAGAAGAGCCCAAAGAACGGCCCAAAACAGGGAGGGCCCAAAATAAACAAGGCCCAAAAACAAGGAGGACCAAAAGATAACGGACCAAAAGCAAACAGCCCATAAAATAAGAGCCCAAAACATGCAGGGCAGAAATAAAAATAAAGGAAACACGCCCTTGCAAGTCCTCCGATAGTCCATATAGCCCATCCAAAAAGAAGCATCGTCACCAAAGCTATAGGCCCAAACCGACAAAAGCCCACTCTCTCGCCATTTTCAAAGAATAAATCATCTCGCCATCTTCAATAAGACTTCTATGGCCACTTTGCAGCAAATAGAACAAGAAGGCCTAAAATACATAAGCCCAATACCACTTGCCATAATCAAACATACCGGGCTAAGATCAATAAATAAATTTAGCGAGTGCAATCATACCAAAGACTAATGCACCGGATCCCATCGTAACTCCGAAGTTAAGCGTGATTGGGCGAGAGTAGTACTAGGATGGGTGACCGGGAAGTCCTCGTGTTGCACCCCTTTAAAAAAAATAAATAAATTTAGCAAAAATAAAGCCCATGATCCATGCCAGTCTTTCATAAAACCATACATCACGTCTTCCTTGCTCCCACTTCTCGCCTCCATAGTAATAAAAATAGGCCCGGGAAGATATTGGACCATACGTAAAAATCCCAGCAGCACTTGCCACAAAGAAACTCTACACGCAAGAATAAGGCAGCCAGAAAACATACTTGGACCATAACTGAAACGGCCCAGTCACTTTGCCACACAAACTTCGTCTTTCCCAAAGATCAAAAAAATGCCATCTTTGCTGCCCAAAACGTCCCACACCCGCTCCTTCCAAAAATTATCCATAATACCACCAACAAAAATCCCATGCCAAAGATTCCTCACATTAAAAATTATGGGCCTTAAAAATAAAAGTCCACACTTCTTGCCCAAATAAAATCAATCCAAATAAACATAGTCCAACCTGCATTCTTGTCGCCACCATCTCCTTAGCAAAGTAAATATCCCAATGAAACTTCGGCCCAAAGCTGGAAAAAATCACATATCTTACCACGGCCCTTAATTCACACCAGCCAAAAAACAAGCCTTCGGCGTCCGAAAATCAGCCCCACAAAAATCACAGCAAAGACTCAAAGAAACACCCAAATAACCACAACAATCAACAATGAAGTCCCAACACCAAGAAGACTCGGCTAGGGTCGAAAATAAACCACCTTCGGCAATGCCATCGCCAGTTCATCCCCGTCCCACTAACCTCATCCCAAACATAGAACTTCACACCAAAAATCCATAAAAAATTAATACCATCCTAAAGTGTTAGTATAATCAATAATATGAATAAATCTACAAACTTCAATCTTGATCCTCCTAACAACCTCATCAATCGTATAACGCTTAGCCCCAAAAATGGCTTCATTACGAACTCTCCAAACATGATAGACACTAATCAATAAACAGACCGTTCTACCATTCTTCTCAATTTTTCCACACGATCTATCCCTCTTGATCTCAATGAGAGTCCTAAAGATAGACTTCGGTCTCGACCCCCACTTGGCCCAAAATTTTATTTTCCTCCAAATGAGGTTCACAAAGGGGCACTCCTAAAAGATGCTTTAAAGATTCAAGTCTCCCCACACAATACACAACAGGATCGATATTCAAATAATGAAGCCTATCCTTAGTCGGTTAACGTCCCTCAAGATGAGCCACATAATAAAGGAAAATTTAGGCCCAATAAAATTCCGTCAAATATCATTGTATCTAATCACATTTCTATCACAAAGGGGCCGCAAAAGGAAGTAAAAATGAGAGGAAGGGAATTTAACTTTGAATCTACATAGCGAGGTTCAAAGTCCCATATGCTTCCGCCATCCGTAATTCTCGTGTCACCCATTTGATCCGAGAGTGAATCCTTTTGTTTTGCACATTCCAAATAACTCTCATAAGAAGGGCTCTATTCCAAGAAGTCAAATCCCGAAGCCCCAACCCTCTTCTCGTTCTTAGGCATGCAAACATCTTTCCAATCAACAAGGCCTCTTCTAGATCCCCACAAAAATGTTTTGCAAAGGCTCTCAATTCTTTTAATAATTGTCACCGGAGAGAAAGAACAGACATCCAATAAAGCAAAGCATCCCCGGACAATCGTCCGAATCAACTCCAACCTCGCCAAAGATAAGAGAGGCAACTAAAAGACCACCGTTTAAAATTATTGGACAATTTTTGAATCAAAGGGTCATAATACTTAACTTGCACTGTAGTGGCCGCAAGAGGGACACCCAAGTAACGAACCGGCAAGTGCCCCTCGTAAAAGCCAACCCGATCCATAATCATCTCTTTATCATCACCAAGGCCCGCATAGAAGATGGAAGACTTAGCAGGACTAATGGCAAGGCCGAAGCATTCTCAAACTCCAATAAAACATCCCGAGCACCCCAACAGACTCACTCATCCCCTCGAGAAAACAGGAGCACGTCATCAAGCAAAGATTAAGTGAGATATTTTTAATTTACCACAAAGAGGGTGATAATTAAAATTACCATCACTAGAACGCAAATTAAGGAGTCTCGAAAAATACTCCATGATAAGAATGAACAGAAAGGGAAAGAGGATCACCTTGCCGAAGGCCACGACGTCCCTCAAAGAAACCCCTTGCAGATCCATTCACCATAGTTGAATACCTCGGCATTTAACGCACTCCATCACCCAATCTATGAACAAATCAGAAATCAAAGCCCCTCAGGACTCCCTCAAGGAACTTCCAGTGACACGTAATCATAAGCCTTTCTAATGTCAATCTTCATCATAACTCTAGGAGAGATACGGGCCTTGTTATAGCCTTGCATAATGTGCCGAGCCGCAAGATGTTATCGATATCAAGCGCCAGGGAACAAAAGCGGATCGAGCCTTATTAACAATTTTCGCAAGAATCGGTCCAAGGCGAGCCGTGAGGATCTTAGTAATCACCTTAAAAATAACATTACAACAGGCGGTTGGTCCGAAATCTTCCACTCTAGGATCATGGGACTTCTTCGGAATGAGGGTTAAGAAAGTGCAATTAAGCCGCCAAGCAACTTCCCATTTCCAAAGAATTCTTTAATGCCTTCAGTGACATCTTCCTTCACAATACCCCAACCGTTCTTGAAAAACGCAATCGAATACCCATCGTGCCCCGGCGCCTTGTCATCCCCAATGGACCACACCGCAACTTTAATTTCGTCGGTGGTAACGACTGCGGATAAACTCTCGCCATCAGCCGGAGAGATAAGGGGACCCAAATCAAGAATCCCCACCGTCACCCCAACACCCTCGAATCGACTCCAAGCAGGCTAGTAAAATATCTAACCAGTGCTCCGCTACCTCTCCTTCTGATCTAGTAGGACCATCCTCGGTCGAGAATATGGGAAATATGATAACGCTTCTTATTCCTCTTTATCAAAGAGTAAAAATATCTAGAATTTATATCCTAATTGAGGATATATTTACTCTTTGAAACTTGACTAAGATATGACTTCTCCACCTTTTAAGCCATCTAACCCGCACTTTTAACACATTAAGGTCCTCGTGGTTCACCACAAGTACCCGATCCATCAAGGAGTCTAGTTTGCGGCTAGCTTGTCCACATTCGCCTTGGTTCGCTCACAAATGTTGCCAAAGGATTTTTTATTAAGGGTCTTGAGCTTCTTCTTCAAACTACGAAGTTTAAAGGAGAGGATAAATTGGCGAGTCTCAAAAGTGTTCGACCGCCATCCCTCTTCTACCACGCTTTGAAACTTGTCATGGGCCGTCCACATGTTGAAAAACATGAAAGGTCGTTTAGCAGGCGATCTTCCGAGAAAAAGTCGTGAGAGCACAATCATGTTCCGACTCCACCCCGTAAGGCAAGAAATTAGTACAAATATCCCACCCATTCTCCCTCCAATCCGTATTAACCATCACACGATCAAGCTTACTTTGCACAAAGATTATTACTCCACGTATACAAGCACTCAAGAGAGTGAACATCCTCCAACCCAAGAGCAAGAGTACATTCCCTAAAATCAATAAAGGCATCATCGGGAGGTCGGCTCCTCCGACTTTTTCATCCCTATCCGTAATACAATTCACATCCCCGGTGAGAAGCCACGACACTCCAATGTGTTCACCCAATCTAAGGAGATCATCCCAAAGACTCCGTCTTTGCACCACTGATGTTCCTACCATACACCATCACCCACAGGAAAGAACGGCGAGTGATGAGGCATATGACCTTGGCAGCAATAAATTGGTCGACATCGCCTCGAGAGACCTCACCAAGGCTCGGGTTCCATAAAAGAAGGATGTAACCTCCACGGCAAATACCAAAATTGTGCTCCGATAACCAGCCCCCAAAAGAATTATGCAAAAAGAATTAGCATCATCGTCGAAATTTTAGTTTCACAAAGGCCCAACAAAGCAATAGTATTATTGCGCAACAAAAATTAATGCGATCCAGAGTAGCACATACCCTTAAACCGCGAACATTCCAAGTAAGAGCAATCATCATTAACAAAGATCGTGGAAGGGCACTCTCCATTGCATCATCCTCGCCGCGAGATTTGGACTTGCGCTTAGATCTCTTTTTCTTCAAAACCCCCCTTCTCCGGGGTTAATGTGAGGGCTTAAATTATGCGAGGACCCCCTTTTAGACGCCAGAGGAGTGACCCTCCAATAGCCCCAACTTGATCCTCAACACTAGTCTTCTTTCCCTTTGAAATTTTACGCACGAAGTTACAGGACCATTTCTGGAACTGCCTTTTTCAGCAGCAACTAGCAGTTGTTCCGTCATAGCGCTTTGCTCAAAAACACCCTCACGGGCAGTGGGTGACGCAATGGGGGACCGCGGGGCGAAGGGCTCGAAGGCAACTCCACCAAATGCTTTTCACGGCATTGAAAAGCTGAAAAATCAGAACATCTTTGCCAACTAAGGAAGTAGTAATAGCAAGCTTTATTCTCCAAGGAAGGCGCAATGTGATTTCGCCTGCTCAATGCCAAAGTGAAGAAATTCAACCAAGCGCGGTAAACGACGGGAGTAACTATGACTCTCTTAAGGTAGCCAAATGCCTCGTCATCTAATTAGTGACGCGCATGAATGGATTAACGAGATTTCCACCGTCCCCTGTCTACTATCCAAATAAACCACACCAAGGGAACGGGCTTGGCGGAATCAGCGGGTAAAGAAGACCCTATTGAGCATGACTCTAGTCCGAGTTTGTGAAATGACTTGAGAGGTGTAGGAAGGCTCACCTCGGCGGGCCGATCCGGGCGGAAGACATTGTCGAGTGGGGAGTTTGGCTGGGGGCGGCACATCCGTTAAAAGATAACGCAGTGTCTAAGATGAGCTCAACGAGAACAAAAATCTCGTGTGGAAAAGAAGGGTAAAAGCTCGTTTGAATCTGATTTCCAATACGAATACGAACCGTAAAGCGTGGGCCTAACGATCCTTTAGACCTTCGGAATTTGAAGCTAGAGGTGTCGAAAAGTTACCACGAGGGATAAGCGGCTTGTGGCGGCCAAGCGTTCACGGCGACGTTGCTTTTTGATCCTTCGATGTCGGCTCTTCATATCATTGTGAAGCGAATTCACCAAGTATTAGATTGTTCACCCACCAATAGGGAATGTGAGTCGGGTTTAGACCGTCGTGAGACAAGTTAGTTTTACCCTACCGATGGCAGCGTCGCAATAGTAATTCAACCTAGTACGAGAGGAACCGTTGATTCGCACAATTGGTCATCGCGCTTGGTTGAAAAGCCGATGGCGCGAAGCTACCGTGGCGCTGGATTATCACCGAAAGCCTCTAAGTCGAATCCGAGCTAGAAGCGACGCGTGCGCCCGCTTCTTCCGCTTGCCGACCCGCAGTAGGGGCCCCAGTGGCCCTCAAAGGCACGTGTCGTTGGCAGCGCGCGCGGAACAGCCGCTGGCCGCCTTGAATTATAATTCACATCGAGCGGCGGGTATAATCCTTTGCATTTGACTTAAATACGCGACGGGATATTGTAAGCGGCAGAGTGGCCTTCTTTGCCACGATCCGCCGAGATTCAGCCCTTCGCCGCTTGATTCGTCCCTCCCCTCGCCCCACTCCATCACCGCTTATCGAAATACGAGAAGCGAGGTTACGATTGCACGTAGATGCGTCCCTTGAAAAATTCTAAGTCCACGACCATGAAAAATGGCCAAGTCCCACGAAAAATCTAAGTCCACGGCCAAGTCCCATGAAAAATTCTAAGTCCACGGCCATGAAAAATTCCAAGTCCACGACCATGAAAAATGGCCAAGTCCCATGAAAAATTCTAAGTCCACAACCGTTGTCTATCGGTAAGTTAACATAACGGTTTTTGTATTTGTTGTCTATCATTGAGTTAACACGGCGCTTTTTGTATAGAAATACCGTTGTCTATCAACCGTTGTCTATCAGCATTTTGAGGTTTTTGTATAGAAATATCGTTGTCTATCAGCCTTTTGTTGGATATAACAATAGTTTCTAACAAAAAGACATCAATTATGTACAATAGGTGGAGAAACAACGGTTAATAATTCTTGTGGAATCAAAATACGGATGATGTTGAGGTGAGTCGGAACAAATGATCTTAACAATTACTCGATTTTTTTCGAACGTCCGGAATGTTGCGGCGAATATTCGAATATTATCATGGAAATAAAATACGGATGATGTTGGGGTGAGTTGAAACAAATGATCTTAACAATTACTCGATTTTTCGGAGCGTCCCGGATGTTGCGGCGAATATTCGAATATTATCATGGAAATAAAATACGGATGATGTTGGGGTGAGTCGGAATAAATGATCTTAACAATTACTCGATTTTTTCCGAACGTCCCGGGATGTTGCGCGGATATTGGAATATTATCATGAAAACAAAATACGGATTAGCGCCAAGATATTGGAGGTGACAAACAAGTCATCCCAAAATATGTGCGGGGCGTCTGGGACGGTGTCCGGATATAAAAAATTGCAATGGAATAAAAAATATGGATACATCTTTTTTATGGTGGGGTGACAAACAAGTGATTGTAGTTATTCGGGATATTTTGAAATTCTTAATTATTTTTAATTTTAATTAATTAAAAATAATTAAAAAAATTAATTATCGATCATTTCGGGACCTCGAATCCAAAATTTGTCTCCAAAAATGGATTCTACGAACGATTTTAGAGGCGGGTGCAAAGTTTGAAGCAAACATTTAAAAATTTTTAATTTTTAATTATTTTTTAATTTTAATTAATTAAAAATAATTAAAAAATATTTATCGATCATTTCGGAACGACCGGGATGTTGCGCGGATATTGAAATATTATCATGGAAACGAAATACGGATTAGTCCCAAAATATGTGCGGGGCGTCACGGGGATGATGTCGGATATAAAAAAATTGCAATGGAATAAAAATATGGATCCATCTTTTTGATGGTGGGGTGACAAAACAAGTGATATTAGTTATTCGGGATATTTTAAAATTCTTAATTAATTTTTAATTTTAATTAATTAAAAATAATTAAAAAATTAATTATCGATTATTTTTTAATTTTAATTAATTAAAAATAATTAAAAAATATTTATCGATAATTTCGGAACCTCGAATTCAAAATTTAACCTAAAAATGGATTCTATGAGACGATTTTAGAGGGGTGCAATGTTTCGAGGCAAGCGAATACCAACTTCAACTAAAGCGGAGTAAGTTGCGGTCCTCGGCTTTTCAATGTCTAGTCTTTGTCACTTGCCTTTTTTAGACTATTATAAGGGGGAGGTGTTCACTCAAGGGGATGGGAGCTAGGGCATGAACGCACGGGCGCCCATGGCACCGATGCGCCCACCCTCAGCGGCACCTCGGGACCCCTACCGGCCATCGGCGGCTTTTCCGGCGAACCTCGGCGAGGCCCGAATGCCATTTTTCAGGCTTTACGCCCGACGAATGGCCGTTCTACGAACGACTGGCCGTTCTCGTCCCAAAGCTCGTGCGGGATGTACACGCCCGTGGCATGTATTGTCCGCACGGGACGCCCGAGGTATGCAATGGCCGCACGGGCGCTGGCACGCAATTTGCCGCACGGTGCCCGGGCATGCAATTTGCAGACGGGCGCCCTTGGCACGCAATTTGCTGCAGGCGCCTGGGAATGCATTTTGCCGCACGGGCACCCGGGCACGCATTTTGCCGCACGGGGTGCCCGGCACGCAATTTGCCGCACGTGGCGCACTCGGTGCCCGCCCGGGCGCCTGGGCATGCAATTTGCCGCACGGCGCCGGGGCACGCAATTTGCCGCAAGGCGCACAAAATGGCCAAATGGGGCGCCAGCGGTAGGCAAGCATCAAAATTTCGCGATCCTCGGCTTTTTAATGTCTTAGAGGAAATTTCGCGATCCTCGGCTTTTAGTATCCGGTGTTGTCACTAGCCTTTTTTTTTTTTAGACTATTATAGGGAGGAGTAGCTTGAGGGGATGGGCGGGGGCATTGGCGCACGGGCGCCAATGGCACCGATGCGCTCACCCCTCGGCGGCACCTCGTACCAAAGTGCCCGGCCGTGGCTCCCCTATCGGCCGCGGCGGCGGTTTTCAGCTAGCAGGATGTCTTTCTTGGGCATCCTGTGTCCCATCGATCTAGAGAATTTGATTCGCGCAACTTCTTGTTTCGTTTTGAGTAGGCTTGAGTGCCAATGACCCGATTCGATGGCCCATCGGCCGTCCGGCGCACGTCCGGTGCAATTATCGAAAGGGCGAATGTTTGACGCGAACGCCATCATAATTGCTTCTCTAGAAATGCCCCGTGTCCCTTCGGTGCCCAAAAGGCGATATCATCCCTCGATACGTGGGGCGGATCCAGAGAATTTTGATTTAGTGGATTGGCTTTCGGTTTCGTCTTGAGTAGGCGAGAGCGCTCATGACCATTCGTCGGCCCAACGGCCTTCGGGCTCACGTCCCGGCTATTTTACCGAAAGGAGGAACGAGAGAGGCGCACCGCCGTTCGAGAGTTTTCTGGATTTGCCCAGCGTCCCTTCGGTTCCCAAAAGCTCGAAATGTCCCTTTACACGTGTCCAGCGGTGCATGCGTTCGTGTTCATCGGCCTCTGTTTTGCTGCCCGCATTGCTTGTGCATCGCGAACGCCGAACTCCGAGTCTTTGTTCCCGGGCGGTGCGTACGTGGCGGCGCGTGAGTGGTGTTCGGATTGCATCGCACGTCGGATCCTGCCGGGCAGCGGCGACATCCCGAGCAAGCCTCCTCAATTATTGGTTCGAGTGCGTTTGCGCCTTGACGGTGTCGGATTCTTGTGCTACATTCCTAACGAGTGGCAATCGGTCGGTAATTATCGTCCCGTTCTCCTCCTTTCGTCGCGTCTCCGCACGGAGATGCGGCGCGGAGGCCTTGAAGCCCTCGCCATGTTTTGCCATTCGGACATGCATTTGCTCCGTTTGCCGACCCATGGCGTCGCGCTCGATCTCTCGGATTCAAAAACAAAGCGGCTACGAGGCCACGACCTCCGTTGTCCATTATAAGGGCGTTCTACGCTCCTGCGGACGGCTGTCGATCGGGTCTTGTCCCGGGGTCCCCGCGGCCACGATCATGCACGACCGGCGTCGACGAGGAATACTACGGTTGATCTGCCAGTAGTCATATGCTTGTCTCAAAGATTAAGCCATGCATGTGTAAGTATGAACTAATTCAGACCGTGAAAGCTGCTAATGACTCATTAAATCGGTTATAGTTTGTTTGATGGTACTGCTACTCGAGATAATCGTAGTAATTCTAGAGCTAATACGTGCAACAAACCCCGATTTCTGGAAGGGATGCATTTATTAGATAAAAGGTCGACACGGGCTCGCTCGTTGCTACGATGATTCATGATAACTCGACGGATCGCACGGCCCTCATTCCGCGACGCATCATTCAAATTTCTACCCTATTAACTTTTGATGGTAGGATAGTGGCCTACTATGGTGGTGACGGGTGACGGAGAATTAGGGTTCGATTCCGGAGAGGAGCACGAGAAACGGCTACCACATCCAAGGAAGGCAGCGGCGCGCAAATTACCCAATCTGATATGGGGAGGTAGTGACAATAAATAACAATACCGGGCTCTTCGAGTCGGGTAATTGGAATGAGTACAATCTAAATCCCTTAACGAGGATCCATTGGAGGGCAAGTCTGCGGTGCCGGCTCGCGGTAATTCCAGCTCCAATAGTGTATATTTAAGTTGTTGCGGTTAAAAAGCTCGTAGTTGGACTTTGGGTTGGGCCGGCCGGTCCGCCTTTCGGTGTGCACCGGCCGTCTCGTCCCTTACGCGGCGATGCGCTCTGGTCTTAGCGGCCGGGTCATGCCTGCAGCGCTGTTACTTTGAAGAAATTAGAGTGCTCAAAGCAAGCCTACGCTCTGGATACATTAGCATGGGATAACATTATAGGATTTCGATCCTATTACGTTGGCCTTCGGGATCGAGTAATGATTAACGAGGGACAGTCGGGGGCATTCATATTTCATAGTCGTAGGTGAAATTCTTGGATTTATGAAAGACGAACAAGCTGAAAGCATTTTCCAAGGATGTTTTCATTAATCAAAAGCGAAAGTTGGGGGCTCGAAGACGATCGAGATACCGTCCTAGTCTCAACCATAAATGATCTTGACCGAGGATCGGCGGATGTTGCTTAAAGGACTCCGCCGACACTTTATGAGAAATCAAAGTCTTTGGAGTTCGGGAGTATGGTCGCAAGGCTGAAACTTAAAGGAATTGACGGAAGGGTACCACGGAAGTGGAGCACTGCGGCTTAATTTGACTCAACACGGGAAACTTACGAGTCCGGACATAGTAAGGATTGACAGATCGAGAGCTCTTTCATGATTCTATGGGTGGTGGTGCATGGCCGTTCTTAGTTGGTGGAGTGATTTGTCAGTTAATTCCGTTAACGAACAAGACCTCGGCTGCTAACTAGCTATGCGGAGAGTATCCCTCCGCGGCCGGCTTCTTAGAGGGACTACGGCCTTTTAGGCGCAGAAGTTTGAGGCAATAACAGTGCTGTGATGCCCTTATATGTTTTGGGCCACACGCGCGCTACACCGATGTATTCAATGAGTTTATAGCCTTGGCCGACAGGCCGGGTAATCTTTGAAATTTCATCGTGATGGGGATAGATCATTGCAATTGTTGGTCTTCAACGAAGAATTCCTAGTAAGCGCGAGTCATCGGCTTGTGTTGACTACGTCCACGCCCTTTGTACACACCGCCCGTCGCTCCTACCGATTGAATGGTCCGGTGAAGTGTTCGGATCGAGGCGGCGTGGGCGGTTCGCCGCCCTCGGCGTGGCGAGAAGTCCATGAACCTTATCATTTAGAGGAAGGAGAAGTCGTAACAAGGTTTCCGTAGGTGAACTGCGGAAGGATCATTGTCGAAACCTCGCAGCGAGACCGCGAACCCGATTCCCAATAACCACAGGGCGGCGGGAGCGGGCAACCTCCCGCTGCGGCCCCAACCCCATCGCCGCGCGCCAGCGCCGCGTTGATGGGGCTAACAAACTCGGGCACGGAATGCGCCAAGGAATACACAACGTAGCGCTCCCCTCCTCCACGCCCGTCCGCGGGCGGTGGAGAGCCTCGGGCGTCTATCAAATGTCCAAACGACTCTCGGCAGCGGATATCTCGGTTCTCGCATCGATGAAGAACGTAGCAAAATGCGATACTTGGTGTGAATTGTAGAATCTCGTGAACCATCGAGTCTTTGAACGCCAAGTTGCGCCCGGCCATTAGGCCAAGGGCACGTCTGCTGGGCGTCACGCATTGCGTCGCCCCCTCCCCGAGGGGTGGGGCGGAGATTGGCCCCGTGCGACCCGAGCGCGCGGCCGGCCCAAATGTGAATCCACCGTCGGTGCGCGTCGCGACCGGTGGTGGTTGATGATTCAACTCGCGTCTTTATCACGCCCAGCGTCGGCTGTCGGTCAGGAAACAATTGTGAAACCCAACGGCGCAAGCATCGTGCCCACGACCGCGACCCAGTGTCAAAGGGCGGGATCACCTGAGTTTAAGCATATCAATAAGCGGAGGAAAAGGAACTTACAAGGATTCCCCTAGTAATGGCGAGCGAACAGGGAATAGCCCAACTTGAGAATCGGACGGCCCCGCCGTCCGGGTATAGTCTGAGAAGCGTCCTCGGTGGCGGACCAAGCCTAAGTCCCACGGAATGGGGCACCGAAGAGGGTGAGAGACCCGTCGTGCTCGGACCTGTCGCACCACGAGGCGCCATCGGCGAGTCGGGTTATTTGGGAATGCAGCCCCAATCGGGCGGTAAATTCCGTCCAAGGCTAAATACGGGTAGAGACCGATAGCGAACAAGTACCGCGAGGGAAAGATGAAAAGGAATTTGAAAAGAGAGTCAAAGAGTGCTTGAAATTGTCGGGAGGAAGCGGATGGGGGCGGCGATGCATCCTGTCGGATGTGGAACGGCGAGCCGGTCTGCCCGATCGACTCGGGGCGCGGACCAGCGCGGATCGATGCGGCGCTTAAAGCTTGGGCAATAGATATGCCCATTGGGCCAGTGTCGCCCGATCCAGTGGACAGCGCGCGCGCCTCGTGCGTGCCTCGGCAATCGTGGCGCTTCCGGCGGCCCGCTCAGGCTCCCCATTTGACCCGTCTTGAAATACGGACCAAGGAGTCGACATGTGTGCGAGTCAACGGGCGAGTAAACCCGTAAGGCGCAAGGAAGCTGACCGGCGCGATCCCCCGAGGGGTGCACCACCGACCGTCCTTGATCTTTGGAGAAGGGTTCGAGTGAGCATACTGTCGGGACCCGAAAGATGGTGAACTATGCACAGAGCGGGGCGAAGCGGAGGAAACTGCGGTGGAGGCCCGCAGCGATCTTGACGTGCAAATCGTTCGTCCGACTTGGGTATAGGGGCGAAAGACTAATCGAACCGTCTAGTAGCTGGTTCCCTCCGAAGTTTCCCTCGGGATAGCTGGAGCTCGAGTGCGAGTTGATCGTAGTGTAGTTTCTAGTGATAAGTATTTTACGACCAAACAAAATATCAAACCCAAAGGACTAGAAGAACGACGAAGCCTAAAAACGAGCGTTGTCATAGAATTATAGTGGCTAACCGGATTGCAAAAACTTAAATCGGCAAATAAACAAAACAAATTCGCCAAGAAATTAAACTAAGCAATCAACAACTAAATACCAAGTGGAGAGAGTAGTGCTCAGGTGCAAATCACCAAAAACTTCGTCAACTTTAGATAAAAAACAATCAAGTGTTCATTCAAAGAGGGATCATAGGGATAACCAACAAATAACTCAAATAAAGCGTACTTGATAAGCCTAGGTTCTAAATGATCAATCAAGCATGTAGGAATGTGAGAGACAACACTCTCACCCCCTCACTAATTACAAGCAATTCAACAAGTAATCAATGTGTCATAATGAGGTTCTAATTAATTAACCAAGTATCCTTGCGTTAATCAAATATTGACTTCAATCACAAAAGGCAAACCTAACACCTATGCATCAATTCAATAAACCAAGTATCCTTGAGAAAATTAAATCAATAAACACAAGATCAAAGCTCACCCAAGCAATTAAATCATGCAAAGCATCATTAAGACAAGTAATCACCTCAACAAATGAACACCCAATCATAAAATCACCAAAATCAACTCATCTAAGGGTCAATACACTCAAGCACATAAGAGTTTTAACCAACCATGATCAAAATAACAAAGCCCCTGAAAATTAAGAAACTAAAAGGAGAAGGAAGCATGCTAATTAAGAAATAAACCATTAGAATTAAGAGAATAAGGATGGGTATCACCTTAAATGTGTTGATACACTTGATTGAATGAAAATCTATCACTAATTTGCAAGAAATTAAAAGGAAATTGAAGAACACCTACAACTATGAGAAACTATGTGTATTTCCCTATCTAATTCCTATCTAATTGTGTGTTGTGTGGAATCCCCTCAATCAGCTGAAATGGGGAAGTATTTATAGTGAGGGCAAAGTTACAAGCTCCAATTTGCAAAGAAGGGCCTCAAAAATGACAAAATTTCACTCAAAATCGCGCGCAGTGGTCCCACTCGGCCACCGGGGTTCCAATCGGCCGAGTGGCCTTGTCTTGGCTTGGCCGAGTGGCTTCTTCAGTGCAGAGTGACTCGGGCAAAATTACCTCACTCGGCCGAGTCATATTGTTCATGGCCGAGTGAGAAATCTTCTGGAATTGGCCAACTCGGGCAACATTACCTTCACTCGGCCGAGTCACTTGAGCTCTGGTCGAGTCACTTCTCCCTCGTGTGCCACCTCCGCTTCAATCACTCATATCTTCTGCATACGAACTCCGATTTGGGTGATTCTTTTTGCTACGTGAAGCTTTCTCGACCCTCTTTCCAAACATTTAAGTTCTCCTTTGATTTGACAATGTTAACAGTCCTCAATTTTTCCTCAAAGTTCGCCTAAAACCTACAAATACAAACTCACAACTCCAACTCAAACAATCAAATGCAATTTGACAATTAATTGTGAATTAAACTATAAATCATCATCAAATTAAGATAATTAAGCATTCAAATCTTAAGCAATTTTACCCTAATCAAATTCCCCAAACTTAAGACATTGTTTGTCCTCAAACAACAAGACAATAAAGCACATTAGGATGAAATTGATTGCAATTATGTTCAACGAGCACAAGAACGAAATAGGACTATCAAACCTCTTCAATGAAAACAAGTGTCAATGCAAACTATCAACTTCAAAGCACTAAAAAATGTCATGCTTTGACAATTGCAAACTCAAATGCTCAACTCAATGCTCCTTCCATGGAGTGTTTCACTCACTCTCAAGTGTATAAAGGCATGATAAGCACTCAATCATCAATCCACAAAATGAACATCATAGGCTTGCCAATAGACTCAATCTCCATTATTTCTTTTATGCTTCAAACATGAATCAAAGAGGGCTTTTTTCAAAGGTTGTAGTGTAGGCTCTTTGGAGAGAGGTGGGTGAATTTAGGCAAAGTAACTCAATAATTAGTAAGAAGCAAATGAAAGTTGACTATACAATCTAATACATTTCTCCTCAAATCTCAACAATCATCACTCTTTCTTTCCTTTTTCTTCCAT
This sequence comes from Paraleonurus japonicus, assembly GCA_030762865.1. Lineage (NCBI taxonomy): Eukaryota > Viridiplantae > Streptophyta > Magnoliopsida > Lamiales > Lamiaceae > Paraleonurus > Paraleonurus japonicus. The sequence goes on from CM061060.1 coordinate 40,705,295, forward strand.
TCAAATACAATTCACACCCAAACTCTTTTGAGACTTTCTTGCATTTTCAAGGTCAAAATTGATTTTTTTTTTTCTTTCTTCTCATTCTCATTTTTTCACTTTCACATCACAATTCAATTTTTCTCAACTCTTTTTTATTCTTTTTCTCTCCTCAATCTTAGCAAATCAAACCACCACACTTTTCTTTTCAATCACCGTTCTTTTTTCAACAATCAAAGCTCTACTAATCATTAGGACAAAAAGGCTCATAAGGATAGACAACATGGTTTCAATTTCACAAGCTTGCTAAAGAAATAAGGATTTTAGGCTCAAATTGGCTCACTAGGGAAATCAATATTTTTGGTGGGGTCAAATTTGGCTAATTGACTTTCAAAACAAACAAGGCCTCTTATCATCTTCACAAAATCCACACAAAACTCAATTTTGACAAAGTCTCTAGGCAAGTTCTAGCATGCAAATTTATGAACGATGCACTCAACAAGGAATTAAACCGCATAAAATGAGCGATTTAAAAGCACAAAAGCTCACGGGTTCAAAATTGAGCAAGGAATCAAGCATTCTCACTCACATCCATCATCACACAACAATTCATCATGCTAGCATCAAGCAACAAATCCACTCATGATCACATCAAAGTCCAATATATCCACCAATCGGCATGCATGCTTATGAACATAATCTCAATAATATACCCCTACACATAACAACACTTTCCAAAACAACTACTCTCAAGAAAGATAGACTCAAATATATGCAATAAATCTACTAATAAGCTCCAAATCTCAAAAATAATTTTCTCATGCTAATGAGAGGCAAGTTAGTGCAACAAAAATCGCTAAACTAACACACCCCCAAACTTTTTCATTGCCAAGCAATAAAAGTTTGGTAAGATAGTTAGCTAATTGAGTTGCACACAACTACCTACTAAGAAATGAAAGCTCAACACCCAAAATTCATTTTACAAGTATAGTATATCATGTAAGCTCAACAACGAAGTGCGCGGTGCAAATGGAAAAGCATGAAAAGAGGCACACCTCCCCCAAACATAGACAAGTCTAAGTCTAGAGAAGGTGTTGTACCTAAAGGTTTTCAAGTACCCTCTCTCCTTCAAGCTTGCAAACCTCACCAAGCCTCAAATGCACAACCTCGACTTCCTAACAAACAACACAAACACACTTATTGAAAGCAATAAACAAACACGAAAACAAAGAAAGTAAGAAAAGGATGGGTTGCCTCCCATCTAGTGCTATTTTTAACGTCCTATGCAAGATGGTATTTATTGATTTCACACTTCCCTATCGGAATGGCCAAGGATATCGGTCCTCCTTCCCACTATATTTCATCCTTTGAGTTTCCAAAGCCATGAGGCTCTCATGGAAGATGGACCAATCACCCGCATCTTTCGTGCACATCTTCTTCATTGGACGTTCCCATTCCTCTTTTACCTTCATTTCTTTCCATTCTTTTTGCTTTTTGTCCAAGGATGCCCAAGCAAGACGCAATCTCCTTCTTTCGATCAAAGTTCTCAAGAGGCAAAACAAAATCAATAGAAGCATATCAAATAAAGTACAAATTGAAGAGTTCAAAGGTTTAGAAATGCTCATTTCACTCTTCAATGTGTTGTTCGATGCTTCTTGATTTTCATGCTCATTGTCATCATAGCTCATGTCCATCAAGGGACATTCTCCATCTCTCTTGATCGTAGAATTGTTGTCTTCACACTTCTCATTACTTGGGTCCTTTTCACCTTCCTCTTCCTCTTCTTCTTCTTCTTCTTCTTCTTCTTCTTCTTCTTCTTCTTGTAGATTTTTCATACCGATAGTCAATTGCTCCAGTTGAAAATTAAGAGATTTGAGTTGGCTTTCTTGTTGAGCTAATTGACTTCCAAAGAATTCTTCCATCTTATCAAGTCTAGCCTCAAGCTTTGCATCATTCTCTTCTCGTTTTCTTCAACAATAAGGCTAACAATTCATTTGTTGTTAACTTTTCCTCATTGTTTCCCCACTCTTGATAATGAGAGGGAGTTTGTTGCACTTGGTAATCGTACTCGTAGCTCCTCTCATCATCGTAACAAACTCCTTCCCAAGCCTCTTGAAATTGAAATTCATCCCGTGAATCGAATTCTTGACTATAATGTTCATCAATGTAGTTTGGAAACGTCTCTTGAAGAGTGGGTGAGGCTTCCTCATTTCTCCAATTTTGATAATAGGAGGGAACTTGTTGCATTTGATATTCATAATCAAAGCTCCTCCAATTATCGTAGCCAATTTTTCATGTTGTGGAGGATAAACCATACCATTTTGATTATAGCAATGATTCCATGGGTATTGGTTATATCCGTCCATCTTCTCAATTAAGCTCTTCACAACCCTTGCCTTCTTTCGGTGGCTAAGTTCGAGGTTTGATTTCAATTAAGAAATTTAACCCACTAAGAACAAGTGAGTGTCCACCTACAAAAGAAGGCAAGTATCAAATTCACACCAACAAAATAAAATAAAGCAAGTAAAAATGCCACTAGTAAAACTACTCAACAAGAATTCAAGTTCCACCTAAGTGTCCTCAACTAGTCCCAGAGAACGGCGCCATTTTGATCGTAGTGTAGTTTCTAGTGATAAGTATTTTACGACCAAACAAAATATCGAACCCAAAGGACTAGGAGAACGGCGAAGCCTAAAAATGAGCGTTGTCATAGAATTATAGTGGCTAACCGGATTGCAAAAACTTAAATCAGCAAATAAACCAAACAACTTCGCCAAGAAATTAAACTAAGCAATCAACAACTAAATACCAAGTGGAGAGAGTAGTGCTCGGGTGCAAATCACCAAAAACTCGTCAACTTTAGATAAAAACAATCAAGTGTTCATTCGAAGAGGGATCATAGGGATAACCAACAAATAACTTTCAAATAAAAGCTGTACTTGATAAGCCTAGGTTCTAAATGATCAATCAAGCATGTAGGAATGTGAGAGACAACACTCTCACCCCCTCACTAATTACAAGCAATTCAACAAGTAATCAATGTGTCATAATGAGGTTCTAATTAATTAACCAAGTATCCTTGCGTTAATCAAATATTGACTTCAATCACAAAAGGCAAACCTAACACCTATGCATCAATTCAATAAACCAAGTATCCTTGAGAAAATTAAATCAATAAACACAAGATCAAAGCTCACCCAAGCAATTAAATCATGCAAAGCATCATTAAGACAAGTAATCACCTCAACAAATGAACACCCAATCATAAAATCACCAAAATCAACTCATCTAAGGGTCAATACACTCAAGCACATAAGAGTTTTAGCCAACCATGATCAAAATAACAAAGCCCACGAAAATTAAGAAAATAAAAGGAGAAGGAAGCATGCTAATTAAGAAATAAATCATTAGAATTA